>JACCGJ010024783.1:0-62669 GCA_013407085.1 Atriophallophorus winterbourni
AACAATATTCTTGCTCCGTTCTGTGGAGGTTTGATTTGCCCATATAGGATAGACGTGTGTTTTTTTATTGATCTTGTGTTTGAGTCGTAGGTGTACGCGATCACAGATGGACAAATAGACTACAGGAATGAATGGAGAACAATGTTGACGCATTCAGATTCGTGAGGAACAATCTCTCCAGCAGCGATCACAGAGATGTACACTATCCGGTCGACCAATAACTGTGGATGTGCGGGTTACGATCTGCAATCGGAGAAATATCTGCTATATTAATAGATAGGATTCAGCGCCCGTCTGTGCCTTTCACGGAACGTCCAGGATTCACTGACGCCATCGTGCATTTGGTACTCACGCAATGTTATACATCATCTTTGTCTGCACAGCCAATTGCGGTTATCCCTGACACCGGGGTTCAAAGTTAACAAGATGGCAGTTTGTATACCAATCCGATTATCAATCTCCGTCGCTAGCTCGAAGTTATCAGCAATGGCTAATCACATAAATGTGACAAGACGTGATGGTTCAATCTGACAGTTTTCAATGGTGCTAATTGGAGTTGGGCGAATCTCTTGACCGGCTACCATGCTGCTGTTTATTTGGTAATTTCTGATGACAAAAATAATCTTTTGCTGCATGAATCTCACTATGAGATTTATGCAAAGTACCGCTGGTTACAGTGGTATTGCAGCTCCTGCCATGAGGCTGTCATTGACGCTGCTTTTGTTATTGTAAAGCCTCGAAATAGTGAAATTTAGCCTAGCACGCTTTACGCCGTACCCACTTAAACCTATGCATCTGTTTTGAGCGTAAAGATTAGCCCGGGGACAAGTGCAGTCAAGGCGGAATTTGACATAGTTAACCACTTACACCATCCTCCCGAGGAGGCCAATGTACGGAGAAGTTTGAAAAAAACGTGCAAATAAGAAATCTAGATTAGCTGCAGCCGAGGGGAAAGTCGAACAGGTTAGCCAGTTAACCCGTCCACCCAGGCAAGCTGCCACTCCCGAGGTGGCCAATGGAGCTGGCACCTCCAAGAAGCGTACAAATGTCAATAAGGTTAGTACATGAAAACGGCAACATTCAATTGATGCCAGATCGCCTATGCTGGAACAAATTATTCAGAAATTAAATGTTTTGCGTCAGCAAATCGATTCACTGCACAGCAAAATCTCTTCTCCAAAATCTAGAACTAGAAATGTACTAGTTTTCAATCGAGCGGAACCATTTAATAAGGAATCTAAAACTCGCAGAGATCTTGATCGTAGGTGTATAAACGATCTTCTTCGAATGGTGGATATGAAGCCTTCCAATTTCACAGTGCGAATCCAACGAGTAGGAAGATGGAGGATGGGTAACTGCCGTCGACCAATCCTGGTTAAATTTATTTATCAGGCGGATCGGGATGCATTCCTGGCTAAAGCTGAGTATATCGCAATCTCAACGCTAGATATACTTCAGGTGAAGCCCGACAACTCTCCGTCCCGGATTCGGCAAAATAATTCTGATTCCAATAGGAGAAACTTAGCAATGAGAACATCGGTCATTCTTATCCCGGATGCAGCGCAAAACGCTATTCAGTCACAGACAGGCATACCGAACAGCACTTTGCCACTAGTCTTGTTGTTCGGCCCAGATGACGTTGATTATCTTAGCGCAATTGACGATGGCACCCGAGACGATGACTCCAGTAGTTGCTTTTCTTCTATGGATGCGGTCTCAATTGTCAGGCAACGGTCCGTTACGTTAACGCAAGAGGCTGCCGAAACTGATGCTTTCGCTCTAAGTAGCACGCTAAAAAACGTGCAGCTTCCTCGGGTGCTTCGAACGATGACCAAACTGGACTAGTTTCAGAAGCACGAATAACCAGTGCCCAAATATTGTATGCAAATGTATGCAGCATAAGGAATGAGTGGGCTGAACTTTCTCTCTGCGTGGCTCAGTTACACCCAAGGGTTATTGCGCTTTCTGAGACCTGGCTGTCTGCGATTGATGAGGTGCCGGTAAGCATCAGTGAACAGTATCTCGTCATAAGATGCGATAGGCCGGGCGATAGGAGAAGCGGTGGCGTTGCACTGCTCTTGGAGTATGGTTTGCACAACATGGGTACAGGGATATCTCTAGACATTGAAAACGTCCAAGTTGTTACGAGTATCCTGACTTGCTACAATATATCGCTCGCAATTGCTCGTGTCTACGTCCCTCCCAGTGCATCCATACAGGAGTTTACACAGCTTATTGAGACACTCGACGGTTTGTTTCACTCAGCTCACAGTGTACTTATCTTGGGTGATTTCAACCTCGCAGACATAGATTGGCCTGTCCCCACTGGTCTGGTCACCCAGCAATCTGACACCTTTCTCGAATGGCTCCATAATCATGCGCTGCACCAGGATGTCAATGATCCTACAAGATTTCGCCATGGATGCACTCCATCCACTTTTGACTTGGTATTGTCGTCCCAGCTAGAAGCCATTAATCATTTAATGTACCTACCGCCGTTCGGCAAAAGTGATCAAGTAATGATGAGCTTCGAAGCGATATTGCGTTTTGGAAAAACTTTCTCTCGTCCTAGACGCAATTTTAGGCGTGTAGACTGGGGTTTACTCCTGCAGACTTCAAAATTCTCCCTTCAGTTATCTAGCGATTCAAATGTAAATGAAAACTGGGATAAAATTTCTAAGTATCTGAACGAGTTACAAAACAAGCACGCTCCGCTTCAGTGTGTGAGAAGGCATCGAAGGCCACTCTGGTGGTCTCATCGAGTCCGTAGGTCTACCCGTAAACGGGATCGTCTATGGCGGCAATATAAGCTTTCCCTCACTTCTGGATCTTAGGCCCGCTACAAAACCGCTCGGAATGCCTGTGTTAAATTACAACGTGTGCTTAAACAGGATTTTGACTTATCTCTAGCTAAGGATGCCAAATCCAACCCGAAAAGGTTTTATAGCTACGCACAGTCGAGAGGAAAAACTAGGGAAAACATGGGTGATTTGAAACTGGAGGACGGAAAAGTTGCCGATACCAAAATGTCTAAGGCGACTGCCTTCTCAGGGTTTTTCAGTAGCGTTCAAGGACGGGATAATCCTTCAAACGCACCGTCAGGTCTGCTCAACCGGACACCTGGTGTCCATGTATTAGATGAGTTGTCCTTCAATGAGGCTGAGGTGTTTGACGCACTTATCCATGTTCGGGTCAACAAATCTGAGGGACCGGACGGCATTTACTCAATTATGCTTCACAGTCTTGCCTCAGTGCTTGCCAAACCGTTCTGCCAGCTCTTTGTATCATGCCTGCAACCGGGAGTTGTTCCCAGTATGTAATGGGAAGCCATAGTCGTGCCAATACACAAAGGTGGTTGCAGGTCAACTGTTGGTAACTATAGACCGGTCAGCATGACCAGCACCGTCTCGGAAGTAATGGAAAAACTGCTGCATGATAAACTCTGTCAGCATCTTTGTCGGCATTCTCTGTTGAGTGTAACTCAGCATGGATTTCTTAAGGGTAGATCCTGTCTGACTAACCTTTTTAGCTTTCTCAATACTGCCACTTAAAGGATGGATGAAGGGAAGCCTGACGAAGCCTTTTACCTAGACTTCAGCAAGGCTTCGGATTTCGTAAATCACTGCCTTCTTGAGATAACGCTAGCAGCCAAAGGCACACAGGGTAGTCTACTTGCGTGGATAAAGTCATTCCTTACAGGTAGGACATTCCGAGTGAGAGTAGGATGTACGCTGTCGAATCAAACCGACGTGATCAGTGGTGTACCCCAAGGTTCGGTACTTGACCCTCTTCTATTCCTGATTCTCATCGATGACTTGTCCTTGAAGTGCCCATGCTTAATTTTCGCGGATGATGTGAAATACATCGGATTAACGGATGAAGATACCCTAATGCACGACCTTGAGCGGGTCATAAACTGGTTATACCAGTAAGATCTCCCACTGGACCTAAATAAGAACCAACTCTTGTCAACACTGGTTAATAAGATTTCGGTGCAGGTGGCGGTGAATTCCTTAAGTGTTAACTCCACACAGTGTGTTAAGGATTTAGGTGTACTGGTTAGGGCTGACTTCAAATGGGGGGACCAATGTGCCACTGCGGCTCAGCGTGCACGCAAGGTACTTTTTCGGCTGGAATCAGTGCTATAGAGCAGAAGACCCGATGTATTCCTGCCACTGTACAAGGCATTAGTTTGGCCTCAACTTGAATACTGTGTTCAGGCGTATTGTCCTCACTACAAAAGGACATCCTTCGACTGGAAATCGTAGAGCGCCTCGCAACTCGCTTGATTGAATGTACGCGAGGGAAACCGTACGCTGTGCGCCTAATGTCTCTCGATCTTTTCTCCCTTATTCGCCGTCGTTTAAGATGTGACTCAATAGAAACCTCCGAGATCTAGAAAGGTTTGAGTTGCGTGCGAATAAACGACTTCTTTACCTTAAGCCCCGAGCTGGGCACCCGGGGCCACTCACTTAAAATTGCTAAGAAACGATGTCGGCTAGACTCCAGGAAACACTTTTTCAGCCTTAGGGTTGTTAACTTCTGGAACATTCATTCAGAAGTAGTTATATCCTGCAGTACCGTGTCTAGTTTTGAGCAGGGGTTGGACCGCAACTGGGGTATTTTGTTTTCTGAATACTCTCCTTAATTGCTTTACAAGCTTAGGTTTTTCATCTTTTAGCGTTATCCCCTAAATAAAGTGAGGGCTAGAGTTTTCTGTGTTTTTATTTTTATTATACACAATGCTACTTCAGCTGACATCTCACCGTGCTGGTGAAGAGAAACTGCTTTTTCTCTTGGCTTCACGATCGGCGAAGATTTCAAATAGACAAAAAGAATATACGTTTTGGCAGTGGTGGGTGCTTCTCTGCAGCTTTCCACCGAAAGAAATTCTCGACGCCCGATTGGCTTGTTAGCCACATACTGTCCTGTGCAAACTGAACTGAACTGAACTGAATTTTAAAGGATTTTATACAAACTTATATTTCGATACCACTGTTCAGATGTGTTTGAAAAAATACTGTTAAAACACAACTACAGAGTATTCCTGTCAGAGGTTCAGAATAACCAACTTATTGTCAGCATTAGCGAGAATTATTTTCGAAACATCACCAAACGTAACATTTATGTACTCTCAGTCGGATATCCTAGGTAAACATGGCCACCGATCCATTTAGGCAATGTGTGTACGAACAGCAATTCCACATGTGTGGTCTCATAAACAGCACGTTTAAATATTCCACTTAAGATAAAATAATAATATTTCTTTGAAATTGAATGACCACGGTATACACGAATTTCGTGCACGCTAATAATGCATGGCGACTCATATTTTTCTTCTTTTTAACATGCCAATAATAAAATATGACAGTGATTATATGAAGTGGAAGAAACAGAATAAAATTAACCTGATAATGAGATATGCTATATAGCTCAACTACGAGTGAAAATCCTGCCGTGGTCTGATTTATATTTTAATCAGTTTTAAAATAATCAGTTGATAAAGAGTCGTTTCTAGATAGTTATAATCACGCCGCCCTACATTTATTTGAACATATTTTTATATATTCCGTAGCTGTTAGATATTATCAAATATGACACACCATGACAATTGTTTGATGCCATATCTATTTTAGGATACCTCACATGCTCAAAATCTACAAAAAGTCCGTTTTCATTATTACAGTGTGGAGGCCGTTATTTTTTATATAAAAACGTGTTCGCGAATACGTGAGAGTACCACATTCTCTGGAGTTAACTCACGCTTAAGGTCCACTTCGGTATCTGTCAAAAAAAGAAAGTAATGCTTCGTTTTAATAGAGTCAAAACTGTTTCATATTACTGTAATTCGATATAAATTTATAAAAATGTGAGTATAATTAGCCGCATATGCTGAAAAGTATTCGAAATAGTTCACAGGTCATCTCAGGTGAATCTTGTATTTTTAACGTCAAGCGACACATCATCTGCGGCTAAATTATGACATTACAACATTCATTGGTGTGAAATATTTGCGGTGAACCCAAATTATTTTTATCGATCATCCGTTCAACTTGTGAATAACTTTATGTGTTTGTTTGAGTGTCGTGGATTAAAAATTCAAATGCTCAACATGATGAGATCCAACTTTGATTAATGATAATAGAATCTCCCTCATTCACGTGTTGATCAATATAACGCACAGAACAGATCTTCGTGCGTGTGCCAGATGAATGTATGCAAATAAGAATTTCTGTTAAAGAAAATGGTTTTAACCTCAGTAAAGCTGGTTGGGGACCTATCGAGAAGGGGATGTTCGTGCCAAATTTATCCGACATTGGCTTATGTTTACCGTTTCTTTAATGTTTCCAAGCGCGCCCTATCCCATCGTAATGTTCCTAGCTGATGAGTTCAAACTAAACGAAATCAGTCGTAGAGTCTGGCTGTGAATGTGTGACTAAAATGCACGCAAATATTATTTTTTTGTTTCGGTCCACGGGTTTTAATCATCTACAAATGTAATGATGGCATATTGATTGTGCCTGTTTTAATCATTTTTTCAAACAAACTCCTCAATATTCATCATACAAACATTAGTGCGTAGAAGCTGTAACGTGGGTGCCGAAGAATTTGAAACGATCAATATAGTGTGGCGCTCATATCCGGCACTCTTATGTAAACGGTTTTACGATGTTTGCTTCACACGTGAGTTGCAGATGCAATTTTGTTCTAAACGGACCATGGACCTTTATACACGAGATGATTATGTGTTTGATGATCCGCATTTGTGTTTCGTTTCACAGAGCAGAAATGTCAGTAATAAAAAAATCATTTGACAATAATGCCGTTATAATCTACCAACAATCAATTAAAGTATTTGTTGATATACAAATAAATGAAAGCAAACCGGCGAAAACAGTTTTGTGAATTTATAACAAAGCATTTATTGTTATTTATGTATTCCGTGATATTTTGTGTTTTACATTGTAGAAATGAAACATTCAATGAGAACCGGAATCAGCTGTTTTAAAAAATAAGAAATATTTGGTTCTCGGTTTCATTAATATTGTGATATTAATTTCAAAGATATACAATACTATTTTTCTGGAAAACATTTCTCACTGTTAAGTTATTGGGTTGAAAGAATGTATGGAATATATGACACGTATATCATATATCTTCGAAATCTAATGATTTCGTGATGCAGAAGTGATGCTATGATGTTCGATTTAGTTCAATTCAGGCCAGACTAGATTACCAGTCCTAACGTCAGTCGCCCCACACAGAGAGAAAAATGGAAGCAACTTCAATCATCTTCTCTGTATTTTTTATCCATACCACTATTTAGTTCCGATTCGCGAACGACAGGATCACGGTACGTAACATTTCTAATGTAAACAGTAATTCCTAGAGCAGTAGTCAATCTAGTCAGTTATAACACGAGAGGGTAAATCAAGAGTGCATTGTATTTGGAGACGTATAAGTGTTCACGCACATGAACCCAGGAAAACGTTTAAATCGTTTATTTTAAACTATCCAATCAGCTGTAGGCTAACTACAGGACACTCTCATGTTTGTCGTACATTGTAAGATTGCGTATAAAACATAAACTACTCCCCCATTCCCGAAAATGTGAGCATATTTTGAGGTTTTGAGCGCATATTGCGTGCGGCAGATAATAAACCAGATGCTCAATACAGTATTTTTTTTAATTACATGGAAACTAATCTGCATTTATCCCGATTTACTTGATATCTAATTTTCATAGTCGAGTTCCACCAAACGAGTAAAACCCAGCACTTAACTGTGGAAGTAAGTGCAGGTTGGCGTAATATTTTTGGCAATCCAATGCTCAATAAAAATGACACATCGTTTTATATAATTTAGATGGAGTTAAATAAAGATATTTGTTGAAGGAATATGAAGGTAGCTTTTCGTGAGGGCGCGAAGTGCATTATCCATGAGAGCTAATCTACTGGGTTAGAACTCCAACGTCCGACACAACCCAAGGACATGCAGCGCCAAATATTTGGTAAATGACAACTGCGAACCTATAATATTTAGATTGAAGCAACAGCAATTTGGAAACATAAACACATGCAAAACGCTAGCCCCAATCGAACGAGTTCAAATTACTTAGGGCTACCAACCAAGACTTGCGAGGCGAGGGCTTAACTGGTATCGGTTTTCATAAAATCCACTGATATATCAGACCGAAGTGACAACCCGGACTGACATGAATCAGGATCAGTGCTGTGGTTGTTGATTTACCCAAATAGGTCTTGTTTGCAATAAACATATTTTTCCACTCGGCGCTCTCTTTTGTTCTTGGACTCGGGAGTGTACGTTATTAGAGCTGGTCCGAAAGACCTCGGTAATAAACCGAGCGCAATATTCGTCAGTTGCCGATCGTTGAAATTAAATGACCTGTTGGAATAACATACGGAAATGGTTGCTCTTCTTTGGACCGGTAATATGCTTATTCAGTACTTCTTAGTATTTTTGCGTTTATGAATTTGAAACGAGAAATAAATTGACTGGCCAAATGAAATTATGAATTTTGACTCTAGACTCAGATACGAAAAGTATTAACCGAGTTTTGGAAACTTTACATGAATTATTTCTGTCCTCAGTCGACCAACGTCTTCATGGATTCACATCACATTATCATAATGCTTCCATGCTCTTTGACGACTAGAATTATTTTGCAGTTCGATTTGTAAGAAACACGCTCTGCTGCACTATAGCTAAAATTATCGTTGAACAATTTTGTATGGAAATCTCCCGTTAAACTGGCGGTCAATTTTATGTGTAAGTCGAAGAATGCGTGGATCAATTCAGATTATTCAGTAAGTCAGATTTTATTACACAAAATAATAGAATCAAACCGGTGAAAACGGATATTTGAAGTTTTGAAAAAAATATTTGTATTTATTTATTCCGGCATATTTTGTATTTTACATCGAAAAGTGGAACATACGTGATGGTTTGGAAGCGGCTAATTCAAAAATACGAAACATTTGGTTTTTGGTTTCACCAATCTTGGGATAGTAATTTCAATGATACATAATAAAATTTCCCTGTAACACATTTCTCACTCTCAAGTTATTCCGTTGAAATAATGTGTTGGTTAAACAACAGGTATATCATATATCTCAAAAACCTAATTATTTTTTGATAAAGAATTGAGTCTTTAATTTTTGAGTTGGTTCGATTCAAGCCTGACAAGATTACTGGTCCTATGTTTGATTACCCAAAGCAGTGAGGATATTCGAAGCAACTTTAATCAACTTCTATTTATTTTTCATCCACAGCACTATTTCGTTCCGATTCGCGCAACGACAGGATCAGGATACGTATAATCTCTAATGTGAAAAGAACCTGCAGCCTTTTACTGAGAAATATATTTCGAACACAAAACAGTTGGATCAACATTTTGGCAATCATATGATCAATATGAATTACACCGCGTTATTTATAACGTCTGATTAAAAATTGACAAGTGTTTCAGACTATGTTGATATCCACAATTCATTGATTGCTTTATGATAGCCCAGTGAAACATTCATCAAAGTGAGCAATCACTAAATCATAACGTCACCACTACTGTATATTTCATCAACACCACTATTTCTTTTCGGTTCGCGCAACGACAGGACCACGATAGGATTCATTTCACTTTAATGGAACCCGTTGTAAAACTTCCGGCGTGAACAAAATAGAAAACGCGAATTCGGGGCGGTCACAATAGTATGGATGGATGGATGGATGGATGGATGGATGGATGGATGGATGGATGGATGGATGGATGGATGGATGGATGGATGGATGGATGGATGGATCGACGGATGGATGTATGGATGGATGGAAGGATGGATAAATGTATGTATGTATGTATGGATGGATGGATGGATGGATGGATAGGAGGATGGATGCACTATCATGTAAACCGATAACTGTGATTGGTGTGAGTTAGGAACTGCAGTTTGGAGCAATTTGTTATGTTTGTCTTAGGCAGATCGTCCAGGTTACACTGACATTCGTTAGAACAGTTAGCACTCACGCTCCGTATATATTATCAAATTTGTCTTCCGAGCAAAATTGCGGTTGTTCAAGATACCATAGTTAAAATGCTGCTATTTGTTTTTTTTTGTTGTTACAAATAATCATTTCCTGCTTCGAATTTTAAAGGATTTTATATCAAATTATATTGGGATGCTACCGTTAAGATATGTTCGTGCAAATACTGTTAAAACAAACAACAGAGTAATTCTGTCAGACGCTTAGAATAATCCACTTATTGTCAGGATTGGCGAGAATCATTTTCAAAACATTAGTAACCCTAACATTTATGTACTCTCAGTCGTATACCCCAGGTGAACATGGCCACCGATCCATTTAGGCAGTGTGTGTACGAACAACAATTATACCTTGGTGATCTCTGAAACAACACTCTCAAATTTTTCGCATACGATAAAATAGCAATATTCCATTGAAATTGAACGTTCTCGTTTCACACAATGTCCATCGTACGATAAGCTTTAATGGTGACTTACGTATTGGCGGTGGAGGACCTGTAAATAATGTAACATGACATTAATTAGATTAAGTACAAGAAACGGAATAAGATGTGTTCGGAGCTGAAATACGAGGGAGAATCGAGCGCTAATCACGAGTTGTATCTGATAGTTTCATTTCACAACGACATCTGAATTTTAACTAGATTTGTTTGTGCAGGTGTTTGGTGACACACTATGATATATCCAATTCACGATATGTACAAAATCGTAATTGCACTTTCTTTTCAAACTTATTTTCATTTCTATTGATGCTTGTTTCAATCAATGAATATTACACAATATACTATTTCCGCGCGCGTAATCATTTTCCTTAGTTCGCTGGTGCTGTATTGTTGGGTATTTTTGATTCACGACTGTTAACGGCAACAATATCGTGTTGCCGCATTTTTCAGCTTCGTGAATTACCAACACCGATCAACGCGACGCACTGGAGTTGGGAGTTGGAATATCCTCGTGTTGATAATTGCATCGGTCATTGAATTTTCATGCCCCGGAAGTTCTTTCCTTTGTACTGTAACATTTGTCTGTTATATTGTTGTACTTATTCACTAGATAATTGGTGAACCTGTTTGAAATTTATCGCTCAGAAATCCCATTGTTTCACAATTTTGACATAACATCGTTTGAATTAACTGATTCGCAAGTGAACGTTTTTGACTGCCATAACCCAGCATCTCACCATGATAACCCACAAGCCTGGTTTATTCAGTTTGAAATTTTGAAATTCGTCAACTCGATTCATTGGCAGTTCACCACAGATATTAAGCATATCGATGGCGACCCTACTGGGCCAGTCATCGAGAAAGCCACATTGAAGTTTCTAAAATGGTCGGAAATAAGTCACTTAAATACGCCCTTTGGCCGCTGCCCAATTGTGATATTAAGATCCACGTAGATGTATCGACCACTGTGATATACCATCACGCATATATTTCGCCCAGATTTGTTTGATCACTTTCATCGACTTTCGAACCCGTGCATTTGCTTAATCGTAATAACTAAACGCATAACAGATCGTTTCATCTGGCAAAATGTGCAACTCGTCTTTCGTCAATGGCTAATACTGTTTGTAACTTGCCGGATGAAAAAACTACACTGGCACACCAGTGCATATTTCAGTACATTTCCTTTACGTTACTTTCAATTCAAGCATGTCCACCAGGAAATGGTTCGTACCTTACCTGCCTTACGAACGCTCAGCTATATCCAGAACTTTGGCACAGATATACTCCCTGGCTCATAGCAGTTCCTTTACGAGATATATCTATCTATGTAATCGCACGAACCCGCGTCGATTATTGGTTCTCCATCTTTTGTGTGCCTACTACCATTACAACTGACAGAGGTTCGCAATTCGCATTATTCTTATTACTTATTACTTATTCTTATTACTTATTACTTATTATTATTATGTATTACCCCACACCTTCCTGCAGCTTATGGATCAGTTGAACGTTTTCATCGTCAGTTGAGGGCTGCTTTACTACTTGTTCAGAATAACAATGATCTGAATGCATTTCAATTGTACTTCTCGGTATTCAAAACACCGTTAATGAAGGCATTGGTTGTTTTCCTTTAGAGTTTGTTTTTTGCACCATACTGAGCCCCCGTCGGGGGAATGTTACTTGACACACGCAATACCGGCGAAGTTGAACCTACATCTCACTGCTCTAGACTGGATTAACACTATCATTCTATCAAACCCGTTTTCACACGTGTTGCCGATCAATTCAGAATATTCAGTAAATCAGATTTTGTTACACAATGTAATAGAATAAAACGGATGAAAACGGATATTTAAAGTTTTTAAAAAATATTTGTTATTTATGTATTCCGGGATATTTTCTATTTGACATCGAAATGTGGAACAAACACGGTGTTTTGGGTGCAGCTAATTCAAAATAATACGAAACATTTGGTATAAGGTTTCCTTAATCTTGGGATAGTAATTTCAGTAACTGACAGGTATATCATATATCTCTATAACCTAATTGTTTTGTTGATACAGAATTCAGGCTTTAATTTTTGAGTTGGTTCGATTCAAGCCTGACAAGATTACTGGTCCTAAGTTTGATTACCCAAAGCAGTGAGGATATTCGAAGCAACTTTAATCAACTTCTATTTATTTTTCATCCACAGCACTATTTCGTTCCGATTCGCGCAACGACAGGATCAGGATACGTATAATCTCTAATGTGAAAAGAACCTGCAGCCTTTTACTCAGAAATATATTTCGAACACAAAACAGTTGGATCAACATTTTGGCAATCATATGATCAATATGAATTACACCGCGTTATTTATAACGTCTGATTAAAAATTGACATGTGTTTCAAACTATCTTGATATCCACAATTCTTTGATTGCTTTATGATAGCCCAGTGAAACATTCATCAAAGTGAGCAATCACTAAATCATAACGTCACCACTACTGTATATTTCATCAACACCACTATTTCTTTTCGGTTCGCGCAACGACAGGACCACGATAGGATTCATTTCACGTAAATGGAACTCCTTGTAAAACTTCCGGCATAAACAAAATAGAAAACGCGAATTCAGGGCTGTCACATTAGTATGGATGGACGGATGGATGGATGGATGGATGGTTGGATGGATGGATGGATGGATGGATGGATGGATGGATGGATGGATGGATGGATGGATGGATGGATGGATGGATTGATGGATGGATGGATGGATGGATGGATGGATGGATGGATGGATGGATGGATGGATGGATGGATGGATGGATGGATGGATGGATGGATGGATGGATGGATGGATGGATGGATGGATGGATGGATGGATGGATGGATGGATCGACGGATGGATGGATGGAAGGATGGATGCACTATCATGTAAATCGATAACTGTGATTAGTGTGAATTAGGAACTGCATTTTGGAGCAATTTGTGATGTTTGTCTTAGGCAGATCGTCCAGGTTACACTGACATTTGTTAGAACAGTTAGCACTCTCGCTCCGTATATATTATCAAATTTGTCCTCCGAGCAACATTGCGGTTGTTCAAGATACCATAGTTGAAATGCTGCTATTTGTTTTTATTGTTGTTACAAATAATCATTTCCTGCTTCGAATTTTAACGGATTTTATATCAAATTATATTGGGATGCTACCGTTAAGATATGTTCGTGCAAATACTGTTAAAACAAACAACAGAGTAATTCTGTCAGACGCTTAGAATAATCCACTTATTGTCAAGATTGGCGAGAATCATTTTCAAAACATCAATAACCCTAACATTTATGTACACTCAGTCGGATACCCCAGGTGAACATGGCCACCGATCCATTTAGGCAGTGTGTGTACGAGCAACAATTATACCTTGGTGATCTCTGAAACAACACTCTCAAATTTCTCGCATACGATAAAATAGTAATATTCCATTGAAATTGAACGTTCTCGTTTCACACAATGTCCATCGTACGATAAGATTTCATGGTGACTTACTTGATGGCGGTGGAGTACCTGTAAATAATGTAACATGACATTAATTAGATTAGGTACAAGAAACGGAATAAGATGTGTTCGGAGCTGAAATACGAGGGAGAATCGAGCGCTGATCACGAGTTGTATGTGATAGTTTTATTTTACAACGACATCTGAATTTTACCTAGATTTGTTCGTGCAGGTGTTTGATGTTATGTATTACGACACACTATGATATATCCAATTCACGATATGTATCAATTCGAAATTGCACTTTCTTTTCAAATTTATTTTCATTTCTATTGATGCTTGTTTTAATCAATAAATATTACACAATATACTATTTCCATCATCATCATCATCATCAAAGACAGCAATACACCGGTAGCACGTACCGAATGCTTAACTGCCATACAACCACGAAAAAGTAAAATTCTAAAAGATGGGGAAGGGTGGGACTTAAATTGCTACGGCTTCTATAGAAGAGTAAGCACAAACAAACTGGGGAGAGGTGCCTACACCTCGAATGGAACATACATCCAAACAAGTTTCGTGAACGAGTATAGCAACATCAGCACGGCAGCTTCCTTGCGGCTTTCACTGTCATGCATCATAACAAGCTTTTCTCGTCACTCCGCTTGACAACATACAAGGTTGAGCAAACACTCCAAGAATATGCTTAGTGCAAGACCGCCATTGAGCACGGTTTCGGGACATGTCCTGAAGCGTAACTAACCACTGCGATATCTGATCACGGGGACACCAGCCTGGAAGACGCGCTGCGCCTACTTTGGAAAGGTTACTAGTAAGGGATTTCAACTGCCTATGCCATGTGACGGTTTAGCCACCCCGAGATTTACGACAATCAGGATTTGGCGTCGCAAAAAGAATCTGTTTCGGAAGTCGGTGGTCCGGCATCCGTAGAACGTGATCCAGCCACCGTAACCTAATGAGGTTGATCTGCTTCTCTATATCGACATCACTACCCAACAACTTATTTCGGAGAGCATCGGTGCGCATACGATTGTAACAGCTAACTCCTAGAATGCTGCGGAGACACCGGTTGTCAAATACTTGGAGACGCTGAATGTGTTTTTTACGTAATGTCCAGGTTTCGCACCCATATAGTAACACATCCCGAATTGTCGCTTTATAGACTCTACCCTTGAGTAACAGAGATAATCCTTTCTGACGCCAGAGGTGACCTAGGTTGCGGAATGCTACGGTCGCTTTAGAAATACGTGCCGAGACCTCGTCATCTAACGATGCAGAATTATTGATACAACTACCGAGATACGTAAAACGATCTACAATTTCAAGAGCCTGATTGTCAAGTAATCAAGTGCTGTTCGATATGTCGATGTCCTGCAGCAGAACACTGCACTTAGAGGGTGCAAAACGCATTCCAAATGCGGGCACAATACTAGATAGCTTGTTCAGTATCGCCTGTGCATCTGTGTACGAGTCGAAGAGCAGAACTATATCATCAGCATAATCCAAGTAAAGAAGCTTGACGCCTGGCATTATGTGAACTCCGAAATCTGGGGCACCATCTTTGCATAACTCCATAATTGCATCAATTACAAAATTGAACAAAAACGGAGAAATACGGCATGCTTGTCGGACGCCGCTTGTGGTGTGGAATTTGGGTGAGACTTCGTTGTAAACCCTAACGCATCCGGATGTATGAGCATAAAGCGCACGTAGTATGTTGACATACTTTTGCGGAACGCCTTTGCGCAGCAAGGTCTTAAACAGGACATTTCGGTCGACTGAATCAAACGCTCCTTTGAAGTCTAAAAAGATGGCTATTGTCGGCTGTCGATAAGTGTGCCGCAGTTCTAAGATCCGTCGAAGAGTAAAAATGTGATCGACACAGCCTCTGCCATGCCGGAAGCCAGCTTGCTGCTCTCGGATCTGTGATTCCCTATGCGATGTTAATCTTCGAAGACATATGGACGCTAATAATCTCGTAGTGATGGGAGTGAGACTTATCCCACGATGATTAGAGCATGAGCTTCGCACACCTTTTTTAAATATAGGTATGATAACCGATTCGCCCCAACTCGGAGGGACGGATTCTGACAACCACTCTTCACGGAGGAGATCGCCTAATGTGCTGATTAGGACTTGGGCACCTTCTTTGAACAAGACAGGTGGTATGTCATCGGGGCCAGCAGCTTTGAATCGTTTCATGGATTCGATACATTCTTTAATTTCTAAATCATTAGGGGGATCTACGCTAACAGACCAAGCATCACACTGCTTCAAATAAGGGAAAGATTCTGTTGCAGGCGACCAGCTGAATTGTTCTTCGAAATGTTCGGCCCAACGTGAGAGGCGCCGATTCACATTAGTGATAAGAGTACCGTCTATTTCAGCGATAGTCTCACTCACTCCTTTTTTTCGTAGGCCCAGTCGATCGAATAAGTTGGAAGAGTTTTCGCACGTTACCCGCATTATTTGCTATTTCCATTTCTTCGACCTTACTTAGACACCACCCTTCTCTTTCTAGTCTTAAGCTCCGTTTAAGTTCATTCCTCACGCGTCTACGCTCTGTGTTGTGTCCAGGACCATGAGGTATTTGGCGTCGCTGGTGAAGAACTTCTATAGAGCGCTGTGAAATCCAGTGGGACTTTTGGGTTGGTTGTGTAGTCTCACAGGCTGTTGTTGCAGCGGCTCGCATAAATCCTGCTATTTTGTTCCACCTTTCATCGGCAGTTGCACACTGAGCAACTGGGAGTGAGTTACACAAGGTGGTCCTATAAATGTCTTGAACTGCAGGCAGAGAGACTTTTTCGACCACAATGCGTTTTCCATTCGAAGGTTTCGTACCGGAGAACTTTAATGAGAACCTACATCGCACAAGAGCATGAGGTGAATCTATGCAAGTATTCCAAAAGGAGCGGCAGTCCTCAATGCAACCTCTCCAGCGAGCACTTATTTCGATATGGTCGATTGTGATTCAGATGTATCTAAGCGACCCAGTCTGGCATTCATATCTCCCGCTAAGACAACAATATCGGAGCTTTTTGCACGTCGCAAAAGAGCATATAGATCGTCGTAGAAGGCGTTTTTCTCGTCGTCGGAATTGGTGTTAGTCGGAGCGTAAGTTGCTACAATAAACAAGCATCTATGATTAGAGGATTTTGAGTTTGGTCTAATATTAGTGGCTAGTCTAACTGCGCACATCCTGCTATTCCAAGGAGTCCAATCGATAATATTTCCGCGCGCCTACTCATTTTCCTTTGTTCACTAGTGCTGTATTGTTGAGTGTTCTTGTTTCACGACGGTTTCCGGCAAACATAACGTGTTGCCGCATTTTTCAGCTTCGTGAATTACAATCACCGATCAACGCGACGCACTGGAGTTCGGAGTTGGAATATCCTTGTGTGGATAATTGCATCGGTCATTGAATTTTCAAGCCCCGGAAGTTTTTCCTTTGAACTGTAACATTTGTCTGTTATATTTTTGCACTTGTCCACTAGATAATTGGTGAAACTGTTTGAAATTTGTCGCTCAGTAATCCCATCGTTTTGCAATTTTGACATATCATAGTTTGAATTAACTGATTCGCAAGTTAAAGTTTTTGACTGCCATACCCCAGCATCTCACCATGATAACCCACAAGCCTGGTTTATTCAGTTTGAAATTTTGAAATTCGTCAACTCGATTCACTGGCAGTTCACCACAGATATTAAGCATATCGATGGCGACCGTACGGGCCAGTCATCGAGAAAGCCACATTGGAGTTTCTGAAATGGTCGGAAATAAGTCATTTAAATATGCCCTTTGGCCGCCGCCCAATTGTGATATCAAGATCCACTTAGATGTATCGACCACTGTGATCTACCATCACTCAAATATTTTGCCGGGTTTGTTTGATCACTCTCATGAACTGTCGAACCCGTGCATTTGCTTGATCGTGAAAATAATACGCATAACAGAACGTTTTATCTGGCAAAATGTGCAACTCGTCTTCCGTCAATGGCTGAAACTTTTTGTAACTTGCCGGATGAGCAAACTCCACCTACACACCAGTGCATATT
The DNA here is from genome assembly GCA_013407085.1 of Atriophallophorus winterbourni. Classification (NCBI taxonomy): domain Eukaryota; kingdom Metazoa; phylum Platyhelminthes; class Trematoda; order Plagiorchiida; family Microphallidae; genus Atriophallophorus; species Atriophallophorus winterbourni. The sequence continues at coordinate 18,060 of JACCGJ010024783.1, forward strand.
TCAGTACATTTCCTTTACGTTACTTTCAATTCAAGCATGTCCACCAGGAAATGGTTCGTACCTTACCTGTCTTACGAACGCTCAGCTATATCCAGAACTGTGGCACGGATATACGCCCTGGCTCATAGCAGTTCCTTTGCGAGATATATCTATCTATATAATCGCACGAACATGCGTCGATTATTGGTTCTCCATCTTTTGTGTGCCTACTACCATTACAACTGACAGAGGTTCGCAATTCGCATTATTATTATGTATTACCTCACACCTTCCTGCAGCTTATGGATCAGTTGAACGTTTTATCGTCTGTTGAAGACTGCCTTTACCACTTGTTTAGAATAACAATGATCTGAATGCCTTTTGATTGTACTTCTCGGTATTTAAAACACCGTTAATGAAGGCATTGTTTGTTTTCCCTTAGAGTTTGTTTTTTGCACCATACCGAGCCCGCGTGGGGGGAATGTTATTTGGCATACGCACTACCGGCGAAGTTGAACCTACATCTTACTGCTCTATACTGGATTAACAATATCAGTCTATCAAACTCGTTTTCACACGTATTGCCGATCGTTTTTCCATTTATCCACGCAACTTCATCAAATAAAATGTGAGCTTGAAACATGCTTACTTCTAAAAAAGTCTTTACAAGAAGATACATATTTGATTCCACTCACACAATCTATGATGAACAGTGATGAACTCTCAAATGGGTCATCACCCGTAGTATGCAACACTTCAAAACGTAAAACACATTCATACCCTAGTGCGAGGATCCCCGCAAGACTGGTTCAGTATATATCAATAAAACCGTTCTCCTTTACTAAGTTTGACGAAAGCAAACCTACAGAAACCCGTTGAGAATATTCCGAAATAATCACAAGATCCGTAGAAAAGTCAAATTTAGTATTGTACTTCATTTTCAAACGTTCATAGTGGAACATACCTTGTGTTCCGGGAGCTGCTGTTCAAAGATAATACAAAACAAAACCATTGGTTTTACAAGTGTTGAATGGCGAACATAATTAGCTACATATTATTGCATATTCGGTTTTTGCGTGCACTCGAACTACACAAACACGCTTTGAGACTAGGTTCGATTTTTTTCTCACGAGCTTAGCTTAGTAAGATCGAGATCGGTATGCCTTCAAAGAGTGGATTAATTTGAAACAATTTGTGTTTTTATTGCACTACTGGGGATATTAGCACAAACCGTCTCTTTGATTACACGTACATAATAACACGTAAATGTGGTTCGTTCAAGACCTTTGTTCAAGGGATATGACAAACGTATCATGAAACAGTTTGATTTGTGAGGAACAATTTCTACCACAGTGCTCACAGAGATGTACACCATCCGATCGATCGATAACTTTAGATGTGCAGGTTACGATATGCAGATCGGAGAAATTCTGCTATATTAATATATAGAATTGAGCGCTCGTCTGGTCCTTTCACTGAAAGTCCAGTTGTCACTGTCGCTGTTGTGCATTCAGTACTCACGCTATGTATTACGTCATATTTTTCTTCACAGAAATCTTTCGGATGTCCCCGACACCGGAGTTCAAATTGGGCAAGATGGCAGTTGGTCTATCACTCCGCTTATCAATCTCCGTGGCTAGCTGGAAGTTATCAGCAATGGTTAATCAAATAAATGTGACTAGAAGAGATGGTTCAACCTAACAGCTTCCAATGGTGCTAATTGGAGTTTATCGATTCACTTGACCAGCCAACATGCTTCTGTTTATTTGGTACTTTAAAATGACAAAAATAATCACTTCTTGCATCGCATTTCAACGGATTTAATGAGAACTGATATTCGGATGCCACTGTTGAGATCTGTTGGAACAAATAATGTTTGGAAGATGACAACTGCGAACTTATAATATTTAGATTGAAGCAACATCGATTTGGAAACATGAACACATGCAAAACGCTAGCCCCAATCGAACCAGTTCAAATTACTTAAGGCCTACCAACCAAGACTTGCGATGCTAGGGCTTAACTGGTATCGGTTTTCATAAAATCCACTGATATATCAGACCGAAGTGACAACCCGGACAGACATGAATCAGGATCAGTGCTGTGGTTGTTGATTTACCAATATAGGTGTTGTTTGTAATGAACGTATTTGTCCCCTTGGCTTTTTCTTTTGTTGTTGGACTCGTGAGTGTACGTAATTAGAGCTGGTCAGATAGACCTCGGTAATAAACCGAGCGCAATGTTCGTCAGTTGCCGATCGTTGAAATTGAATGACCTGTTGAAATAACATCCGGAAATGGTTGCTCTTCTTTGCACCGGTAAAACGCTTATTCAGTATTTCTTAGTATTTTTGCGCATATGAATTTGAATCGAGAAATAAATTGACTGGCCAAATAAAATTATGAATTTCGACTCTAGACTCAGATACGAACAGTATTAATCGAGACTTGGAAACTTTACATGAATTATTTCTGTCCTCAGTCGACCGACGTCTTTATGGATTCACATCACATTATCATAATGCTTCCATGCTCTTTGGCGACTCGAACTATTTTACAGTTCGATTTGTAAGAAACAAGCTCTGCTGCACTAACGTTACAATTATCGTTAGAATTGTTTACGGAAATCTTCCGTTAAACTGGCTGTCAATTTTATGTGTAAGTCAAAGAATGCGTGGATCAATTCAGATTATTCAATAATTCAGATTTTATTACACAATATAATATAATCCAACCGGTGAAAACGGATATTTGAAGTTTTGAAAAAAAATATTTGGTATTTATGTATTCCCGGATATTTTGTATTTTACGTCGAAAAGTGGAGCATACATGGTGTTTTGAGAGCAGATAATTCAAAATATTACAAAACATTTGGTTTTAGGTTTCCTTAATCTTGGGATAGTGATTTCAATGATACATAATAAAATTTCTCCGTAACAAATTTCTCTCTCCCAAGTCATTCCGTTTAAATAATGTGTTGGTTAACTGACAGGTATATCATATATCTCCAAAACCCGATTATTTTGTTGATAAGGAATTCAGGCTTTAATTTTTGAGTTCGTTCGATTCAAGCCTGACATGATTACTGGTCCTAAGATCGATTGTCCAATGCAGTGAGGTAATTCGAAGCAACTTTATTCAACTTCTATTTATTTTTCATTCACATCACTATTCCTTGTGGGTTCGCGCAACGACAGGACCACTATACGTATCATTTCGCGTACATAGAACCCGTTGTAAAACTTCCGGGGTGAACAAAACAGAAAATGCGAATTCAGGGCTGTCGCATTAGTATGGATGGATGGATGGATGATAGATGGATATGTGGATGGATGGATGGATGAATGAATGGATGGATTGATAGATGGATGGATGGATCGACGGATGAATGGATGGATGGATGGATCGATAATTGGATAGGAGGATGGATGCACAACCATGTAAATCGATAACTGTGATTGGTGTAAGTTAGGAACTGCAGTTTGGAGCAATTTGTGATGTTTGTCTTAGGCAGATCGTCCAGGTTACACTGACATTAATTAGAGAAGTTGGCACTCATGCTCCGTATATTATCATATTTGTCTTCAAAGCAAAATTGCGGTTGTTCAAGATACCATAGTTGAAATGCTGCTATTTGTTTTTTTATGTTGTTGAAATAATCATTTCGTGCTTCGAATTTTAAAGGATCTTGTATCAAATTATATTGGGATGCTACTTTTAGGATATGTTCGTGCAAATACTGTTGAAACACAACAACAGAGTAATTCTGTCAGACGATTAGAATAATCCACTCATTGTCAAGATTGGCGAGAATCATTTTCAAAACATCAGTAACCCTAACATTTATGTACTCTCAGTCGGATACCCTAGGTGAACATGGCCACCGATCCATTTAGGCAGTGTGTGTACGAACAACAATTATACCTTGGTGATCTCTGAAACAACACTGTCAATTTTTTCGCATACGATAAAATAGTAATATTCTATTGAAATTGAACGTTCTCGTTTCACACAATGTCCATCGTACGATAAGATTTCATGGTGACTTACGTGATGGCGGTGGAGTAGCTGTAAATAATGTAACAAGACATTAATTAGATTAAGTACAAGAAACGGAATAAGATGTGTTCGGAGCTGAAATACGAGGGAGAATCGAGCGCTAATCAGGAGTTGTATCTGATAGTTTTATTTTACAGCGACATCTGAATTTCACATAGATTTGTTTGGGCAGGTGTTTGATGTTATGTATTATGACACACTATGATATATCCAATTCACGATATGTATCAATTTGTAATTGCACTTTCTTGTCAAATTTATTTTCATTTCTATTGATGCTTGTTTCAATCAATGAATATTACACAATATACTATTTCCGCGCGCGTACTCATTTTCCTTCGTTCGCTGGTGCTGTATTGTTGGGTATTTTTGATCCACGACTGTTAACGGCAAACATAACGTGTTGCCGCAGTTTTGAGCTTCGTGAATTACAATCACCGATCAGCGCGAGACACTGGAGTTCGGAGTTGGAATATCCTTGTGTGGATAATTGCATCGGTCATTGAATTTTCAAGCCCCGGAAGTTCTTTCCTTTGTACTGTAACATTTGTCTGTTATATTGTTGTACTTATCCACTAGATAATTGATGAACCTGTTTGAAATTTGTCGCTCAGAATTCCCATTGTTTTGCAATTTTGACATAACATCGTTTGAATTAACTGATTCGCAAGTGAACGTTTTTGACTGCCATACCCCAGCATCTCACCATGATAACCCACAAGCCTGGTTTATTCAGTTTGGAATTTTGAAATTCGTCAACTCGATTCATTGGCAGTTCACCACAGATATTAAGCATATCGATGGCGACCCTACTGGCCAGTCATCGAGAACGCCACATTGAAGTTTCCAAAATGGTCGGAAATAAGTCACTTGAATACGCCTTTCGGCCGCTGCCCAATTGTGATATTAATATCCACTTAGATGTATCGACCACTGTGATATACCATCACTCAAATAATTCGCCGGATTTGTTTGATCACTTTCATCTACTGTCGAGCCCGTGCATTTGCTTAATCGTAAAAACAAAACGCATAACAGATCGTTTCATCTGGCAAAATGTGCAACTCGTCTTTCGTCAATGGCTAAAACTGTTTGTAAGTTGCCGTATGAAAAAACTACACCGACACACCAGTGCATATTTCAGTACATTTCCTTAACGTTACTTTCAATTCAAGCATGTCCACCAGGAAATGGTTCGTACCTTACCTGTCTTACGAACGCTCAGCTATATCCAGAACTGTAGCACAGATATACGACCTGGCTCATAGCAGTTCCTTTGCGAGATATATCTATCTATATAATCGCACAAACATGCGTCGATTATTGACTCTCCATCTTTTGTGTGCCTACTACCATTACAACTGACAGAGGTTCGCAATTCGCATTATTCTTATTACTTATTACTTATTCTTATTGCTTATTACTTATTATTATTATCTATTACCCCACACCTTCCTGCAGCTTCTGGATCAGTTGAACGTTTTCATCGTCAGTTGAGGGCTGCTTTACTACTTGTTCAGAATAACAATGGTCTGAATGCATTTCAATTGTACTTCTCGGTATTCAAAACACCGTTAATAAAGGCATTGGTTGTTTTCCCTTAGATTTTGTTTTTTGCACCATACTGAGCCCGCGTCGGGGGAATGTTACTTGACACACGCAAAACTGGCGAAGTTGAACCTACATCTCACTGCTCTATACTGGATTAACACTATCAGTCTATCAAACCCGTTTTCACAATATAATAGAATAAAACGGATGAAAACGGATATTTTAGGTTCTTAAAAAATATTTGTTATCCGGGATATTTTGTGTTTGACATCGAAATGTTGAACAAACACGGTGTTTTGGGAGCAGCTAATTCAAAATAATATGAAACATTTGGTTTTAGGTTATCTTAATCTTGGGATAGTAATTTCAGTAACTGACAGGTATATCATATATCTCTATAACCTAATTGTTTTGTTGTTACAGAATTCAGGCTTTAATTTTTGAGTTGGTTCGACTCAAGCCTGACAAGATTACTGGTCCTAAGTTTGATTACCCAAAGCAGTGAGGATATTCGAAGCAACTTTAATCAACTTCTATTTATTTTTCATCCACAGCACTATTTCGTTCCGATTCGCGCAACGACAGGATCAGGATACGTATAATCTCTAATGTGAAAAGAACCTGCAGCCTTTTACTCAGAAATATATTTCGAACACAAAACAGTTGGCTCAACATTTTGGCAATCATATGATCAATATGAATTACACCGCGTTATTTATAACGTCTGATTAAAAATTGACAAGTGTTTCAGACTATGTTGATATCCACAATTCATTGATTGCTTTACGATAGCCCAGTGAAACATTCAGCAAAGTGAGCAATCACTAAATCATAACGTCACCACTACTGTATATTTCATCCACACCACTATTTCTTTTCGGTTCGCACAACGACAGGACCACGATAGGATTCATTTCACGTTAATGGAACCCGTTGTAAAACTTCCGGCGTAAACAAAATAGAAAACGCGAATTCAGGCTGTCACATTAGTATGAATGGATGGATGGATGGATGGATGGATGGATGGATGGATGGATGGATGGATGGATGGATGGATCGACGGATGGATGTATGGATGGATGGAAGGATGGATAAATGTATGTATGTATGGATGGATGGATGGATGGATGGATGGATAGGAGGATGGATGCACTATCATGTAAACCGATAACTGTGATTGGTGTGAGTTAGGAACTGCAGTTTGGAGCAATTTGTTATGTTTGTCTTAGGCAGATCGTCCAGGTTACACTGACATTCGTTAGAACAGTTAGCACTCACGCTCCGTATATATTATCAAATTTGTCTTCCGAGCAAAATTGCGGTTGTTCAAGATACCATAGTTGAAATGCTGCTATTTGTTTTTTTGTTGTTGTTACAAATAATCATTTCCTGCTTCGAATTTTAACGGATTTTATATCAAAATATATTGGGATGCTACCGTTAAGATATGTTCGTGCAAATACTGACAAAACAAACAACAGATTAATTCTGTCAGACGCTCAGAATAATCCACTTATTGTCAAGATTGGCGAGAATCATTTTCAAAACATCAGTAACCCTAACATTTATGTACTCTCAGTCGGATACTCAAGGTGAACATGGCCACCGATCCATTTAGGCAGTGTGTGTACGAACAACAATTATACCTTGGTGATCTCTGAAACAACACTCTCAAACATTTCGCATACGATAAAATAGTAATATTCCATTGAAATTGAACGTTCTCGTTTCACACAATGTCCATCGTACGATAAGATTTCATGGTGACTTACGTAATATCGGTGGAGGACCTGTAAATAATGTAACATGACATTGATTAGATTAAGTACAAGAAACGGGATAAGATGTGTTCGGAGCTGAAATACGAGGGAGAATCGAGCGCTAATCAGGAGTTGTATCTGATAGTTTTATTTTACAACGACATATGAATTTTACCTAGATTTGTTTGTGCAGGTGTTTGATGTTACGTATTATGACACACTATGATATATCCAATTCACGATATGTATCAATTCGTAATTGCACTTTCTTGTCAAATTTATTTTCATTTCTATTGATGCTTGTTTCAATCAATGAATATTACACAATATACTATTTCCGCACGCGTACTCATTTTCTTTTGTTCGCTGATGCTGTATTGTTGGGTATTTTTGATTCACGACTGTTAACGGCAAACATAACGTGTTGCCGCATTTTTGAGCTTCGTGAATTACAATCACCGATCAACGCGAGGCACTGGAGTTCGGAATTGGAATATCCTTGTGTGGATAATTGCATCGGTCATTGAATTTTCAAGCCCCGGAAGTTCTTTCCTTTGTACTGTAACATTTGTCTGTTATATTGTTGTACTTATCCACTAGATAATTGATGAACCTGTTTGAAATTTGTCGCTCAGAATTCCCATTGTTTTGCAATTTTGACATAACATCGTTTGAATTAACTGATTCGCAAGTGAACGTTTTTGACTGCCATACCCCAGCATCTCACCATGATTACCCACAAGCCTGGTTTATCCAGTTTGAAATTTTGACATTCGTCAACTCGATTCATTGGCAGTTCACCACAGATATTAAGCATATCAATGGCGACCCTACTGGCCAGTCATCGAGAAAGCCACATTGAAGTTTCTAAAATGGTCGGAAATAAGTCACTTAAATAAGCCCTTTGGCCGCTGCCCAATTGTGATATTAAGATCCACTTAGATGTATCGACCACTGTGATATACCATCACTCAAATATTTCGCCGGATTTGTTTGATCACTTTCATCGACTATCGAACCCGTGCATTTGCTTAATCGTAAAAACAAAGCGCATAACAGATCGTTCCATCTGGCAAAATGTGCAACTCGTCTTTCGTCAAAGGCTAAAACTGTTTGTATCTTGCCGGATGAAAAAACTACACCGACACACCAGTGCATATTTCAGTACATTTCCTTTACGTTACTTTCAATTCAAGCATGTCCACCAGGAAATGGTTCGTACCTTACCTGTCTTACGAACGCTCAGCTATATCCAGAACTGTAGCACAGATATACGCCCTGGCTCATAGCAGTTCCTTTGCGAGATATATCTATCTATATAATCGCACGAACATGCGTCGATTATTGGTTCTCCATCTTTTGTGTGCCTACTACCATTACAACTGACAGAGGTTCGCAATTCGCATTATTCTTATTACTTATTACTTATTCTTATTACTTATTACTTATTATTATTATGTATTACCCCACACCTTCCTGCAGCTTATGGATCAGTTGAACGTTTTCATCGTCAGTTGAGGGCTGCTTTACTACTTGTTCAGAATAACAATGATCTGAATGCATTTCAGTTGTACTTCTCGGTATTCAAAACACCGTTAATGAAGGCATTGGTTGTTTCCCCTTAGAGTTTGTTTTTTGCACCATACTGAGCCCGCGTCGGGGGAATGTTACTTGACACACGCAATACCGGCGAAGTTGAACCTACATCTCACTACTCTAGACTGGATTAACACTATCAGTCTATCAAACCCGTTTTCACACGTGTTGCCGATCAATTCAGACTATTCAGTAAATCAGATTTTGTTACACAATATAATTACTTTACTTTTACTTTACTTTTGTGTGGCTGGCTCCACGGGTGGATTAGCCGGGTTCATTGATGTCTCGAATTGAGACATCACCATGAAGTTTCTTGGGGATAGTGTACAAGTGATTTCCTTAACACCACTTGGTGTTTGTTCGAGTACACCTCTCTAGCCTTTGCACAGCCAAGTGCAACCTACAAGGCAGCAGGGAGTTTGCAGATAAACGCGCTGTGCGCCAGTTATCTACCTACGGGACTTCTCTCCGGATTTTTCCTCCGGGTTTTATCCCGAAGCCTTTTCCGAAATCAGGTGACCCACAAGGCAGTGGGGGTTTGGATTCAGGGTTTTTCTTCCCCTAGATGGATAGCCAGTAGCTGACGAGCTCCATCTGCCCGGAGCAAACTGGTTTTAAGGCGCCAGTCACCCGCCTTCGCCCCTTCTCTTGTCAGTAAGAGCATTACCGCCAGGCTTGTGAAAGCCACTCGTTCAGGCCAGGAGTTGGACTTGGTTGTCAGAGGCTATTTGAGGCGCACGCCACGTGAGAGCATTTTATAGATAGTAGGTGGCTCATTCCTACTATCACACCCAGCTATGACAACCTTTGTAAACCAATATAATAGAATAAAACGGATAAAAACGGATAATTTTAGGTTTCTAAAAAATATTTGTTATTTATGTATTCCGGGATATTTTGTATTTGGCATCGAAATGTTGAACAAACACGTTGTTTTGGGAGCAGCTAATTCAAAATAATACGAAACATTTGGTTTTAGGTTTCCTTAATCTTGGGATAGTAATTTCAGTAACTGACAGGTATATCATATATCTCTATAACCTAATTGTTTTGTTGATGCAGAATTCAGGCTTCAATTTTTGAGTTGGTTCGATTCAAGCCTGACAAGATTACTGGTCCTAAGTTTGATTACCCAAAGCAGTGAGGATATTCGATGCAACTTCAATCAACTTCTATTTATTTTTCATCCACAGCACTATTTCGTTCCGATTTGCGCAACGACAGGATCAGGATACGTATAATCTCTAATGTGAAAAGAACCTGCAGCCTTCTACTCAGAAATATATTTCGAACACAAAACAGTTGACTCGACATTTTGGCAATCATAGGATCAATATGAATTACACCGCGTTATTTATAACGTCTGATTAAAAATTGACAAGTGTTTCAGACTATGTTGATATCCACAATTTATTGATTGCTTTACGATAGCCCAGTGAAAGATGCAGCAAAGTGAGCAATCACTAAATCATAACGTCACCACTACTGTATATTTAATCCACACCACAATTTCTTTTCGGTTCGCGCAACGACAGGACCACGATAGGATTCATTTCACGTAAATGAAACCCGTTGTAAAACTTCCGGCGTAAACCAAATAGAAAACGCGAATTCAGGGCTGTCACATTAGTATGGATGGATGGATGGATGGATGGATGGATGGATGGATGGATGGATGGATGGATGGATGGATGGATGGATGGATGGATGGATGGATGGATGGATGGATGGATGGATGGATGGATGGATGGATGGATGGATGGATGGATGGAGGGATGGATGGATGGATGGAGGGATGGATGGATGGATGGATGGATGGATGGATGGATGGATGGATGGATGGATGGATGGATGGATGGATGGATGGATGGATGGATGGATGGATGGATGGATGGATGGATGGATGGATGGATGGATGGATGGATAGATGGAGCGACGGATGGATGTATGGATGGATTGAAGGATGAATAAATGGATGGATGGATGGGTGAATGGATGGATGGATGGATGGATGGATGGATAGAAGGATGGATGCACTATCATGTAAATCGATAACTGTAATTGGTGTGAGTTAGGAACTGCAGTTTGGAGCAATTTGTGATGTTTGTCTTAGACTGATCGTCCAGGTTACACTGACATTCGTTAGAACAGTTAGCACTCACGCTCCGTATATATTATCAAATTTGTTTTCCGAGCAAAATTGCGGTTGTTCAAGATACCATAGTTGACATGCTGCTATTTGTTTATTTTGCTGTTACAAATAATCATTTCCTGCTTCGAATTTTAACGGATTTTATATCAAATTATATTGGGATGCTACCGTTAATATATGTTCGTGCAAATACTGTTAAAACAAACAACAGAGTAATTCTGTCAGACGCTTAGAATAATCCACTTATTGTCAAGATTGGCGAGAACCATTTTCAAAACATCAGTAACCATAACATTTATGTACTCTCAGTCGGATACCCTAGGTGAACATGGCCACCGATCCATTTAGGCAGTGTGTGTACGAACAACAATTATACCTTGGTGATCTCTGAAACAACACTGTCAAATTTTTCGCATACGATAAAATAGTAATATTCCATTGAAATTGAACGTTCTCGTTTCACACAATGTCCATCGTACGATAAGATTTCATGGTGACTTACGTGATGGCCGTGGAGGAACTGTAAATAATGTAACATGACATTAATTAGATTAAGTACAAGAAACGGAATAAGATGTGTTCGGAGCTGAAATACGAGGGAGAATCGAGCGCTAATCAGGAGTTGTGTCTGATAGTTTTATTTTACAACGACATCTGAATTTTACTTAGATTTGTTTGTGCAGGTGTTTGATGTTATGTATTATGACACACTATGATATATCCAATTCACGATATGTATCAATTCGTAATTGCACTTTCTTTTCAAATTTATTTTCATTTCTATTGATGCTTGTTTCAATCAATGAATATTACACAATATACTATTTCCGCCCGCGTACTCATTTTCCTTTGTTCGCTGGTGCTGTATTGTTGGGTATTTTTGATTCACGACTGTTAACGGCAAACATAACGTGTTGCCGCAATTTTCAGCTTCGTGAATTACCATCACCGATCAACGCGACGCACTGGAGTTCGGATTTGGAATATCCTTGTGTGGATAATTGCATCCGTCATTGAATTTTCAAGCCCCGGAAGTTCTTTCCTTTGTACTGAAACATTTGTCTGTTATATTGTTGTACTTAACCACTAGATAATTGGTGAACCTGTTTGAAATTTGTCGCTCAGAAATCCCATTGTTTTGCAATTTTGACATAACATCGTTTGAATTAACTGATTCGCAAGTGAAAGTTTTTGACTGCCATAACCCAGCATCTCACCATGATAACCCACAAGCCTGGTTTATTCAGTTTGAAATTTTGAAATTCGTCAACTCGATTCATTGGCAGTTCACCACAGATATTTAGCTTATCGATGGCGACCGTACGGGCCAGTCATCGAGGAAGCCACATTGAAGTTTCTGAAATGGTCGGAAATAAGTCACTTAAATACGCCCTTTGGCCGTTGCCAAATTGTGATATTAAGATCCACTTAAATGTATCGACCACTGTGATATACCATCACTCAAATATTCCGCCGGATTTGTTTGATCACTTCCATCGACTGTCAAACCCGTGCATTTGCTTAATCGTAAAAACAAAGCGCATAACAGATCGTTTCATCTGGCAAAATGTGCAACTCGTCTTTCGTCAATGGCTAAAACTGTTTGTAACTTACCGGATGAAAAAACTACACCGACACACCAGTGCATATTTCAGTACATTTCCTTTACGTTATTTTCAATTCAATCATGTCCACCAGGAAATGGTTCGTACCTTACCTGTCTTACGAACGCTCAGCTATATCCAGAACTGTGGCACAGATATACGCCCTGGCTCATAGCAGTTCCTTTGCGAGATATATCTATCTATATAATCGCACGAACATGCGTCGATTATTGGTTCTCCATCTTTTGTGTGCCTACTACCATTACAACTGACAGAGGTTCGCAATTCGCATCATTCTTATTACTTATTACTTATTCTTATTACTTATTATTATTATGTATTACCCCACACCTTCCTGCAGCTTATTGATCAGTTGAACGTTTTCATCGTCAGTTGAGGGCTGCTTTACTACTTGTTCAGAATAACAATGATCTGAATCCATTTCAGTTGTACTTCTCGGTATTCAAAACACCGTCAATGAAGGCTTTGGTTGTTTTCCCTTAGAGTTTGTTTTTTGCACCATACTGAGCCCCCGTCGGGGGAATGTTACTTGACACACGCAATACCGGCGAAGTTGAACCTACATCTCACTGCTCTAGACTGGATTAACACTATCAGTCTATCAAACCCGTTTTCACACGTGTTGCCGATCAATTCAGACTATTCAGTAAATCAGATTTTGTTACACAATATAATAGAATAAAACGGATGAAAACGGATATGTTAAGTTTTTAAAAAATATTTGTTATTCATGTATTCCGGGATATTTTGTGTTTGACATCGAAATGTGGAACAAACACGGTGTTTTGGGAGCAGCTAATTCAAAATAATACGAAACATTTGGTTTTAGGTTTCCTCAATCTTGGGATAGTAATTTCAGTAACTGACAGGTATATCATATATATCTCTATAACCTAAATGTTTTGTTGATGCAAAATTCAGGCGTTAATTTTTGAGTTACTTCGAGTCAAGCCTGACAAGACTACTGGTCCTAAGTTTGATTACCCAAAGCAGTGACGATATTCGAAGCAACTTTAATCAACTTCTTTTTATTTTTCATCCACAGTACTATTTCGTTCCGATTCGCGCAACGACAGGATCATGATACGTATAATCTCTAATGTGAAAAGAACCTGCAGTTTTTTACTCAGAAATATATTTCGAACACAAAACAGTATACTCAACATTTTGGCAATCATATGATCAATATGAATTACACCGCGTTATTTATAACGTCTGATTAAAAATTGACATGTGTTTCAAACTATGTTGATATCCACAATTCATTGATTGCTTTACGATAGCCCAGTGAAACATTCAGCAAAGTCAGAAATCGCTAAATCTTAACGTCACCACTACTGTATATTTTATCCACATCAGTATTTCTTTTCGGTTCGCGCAACGACAAGACCACGATAGGATATATTTCACGTAAATGGAACCCGTTGTAAAACTTCCGGCGTAAACAAAATAGAAAACGCGAATTCAGGGCTGTCACATTAGTATAGATGGATGGATGGATGGAGGGATGGAGGGATGGATGAATGGATGGATGGATGGATGGATGGATGGATCGATGGATCGATGGATTGATAAATGTATGGATGGATGGATGGATCGATGGATCGATGGATGGATAAATGTATGGATGGATGAGTGAATGGATGGATGGATGGATGGTTGGGAAGATGGATGCACTATCATGTAAATCGATAGCTGTGATTGTTGTAAGTTAGGAACTGCAGTTTGGAGCAATTTGTGATGTTTGTCTTAGGCAGATCGTTCAGCTTACACTGATATTCGTTAGAACAGTTAGCACTCACGCTTCGTATATATTATCAAATTTGCCTTCCAAGCAAAATTGCGGTTGTTCAAGATACCATAGTTGACATGCTGCTATTGGTTTATTTTGCTGTTACAAATAATCATTTCCTGCTTCGAATTTTAACGGATTTTATATCAAATTATATTGGGATGCTACCGTTAATATATGTTCGTGCAAATACTGTTAGAACAAACAACAGAGTAATTCTGTCAGACGCTTAGAATAATCCACTTATTGTCAAGATTGGCGAGAATCATTTTCAAAACATCAGTAACCATAACATTTATGTACTCTCAGTCGGATACCCTAGGTGAACATGGCCACCGATCCATTTAGGCAGTGTTTGTACGAACAACAATTATACCTTGGTGATCTCTGAAACAACACTATCAAACATTTCGCATACGATAAAATAGTAATATTCCATTGAAATTGAACGTTCTCGTTTCACACAATGTCCATCGTACGATAAGATTTCATGGTGACTTACGTAATCTACGTGAAGGATCTGTAAATAATGTAACATGACATTAATTAGATTAAGTACAAGAAACGGAATAAGATGTGTTCGGAGCTGAAATACGAGGGAGCATCGAGCGCTAATCAGAAGTTGTATCTGATAGTTTTATTTTACAACGACATCTGAATTTTACCTAGATTTGTTTGTGCAGGTGTTTGATGTTATGTATTATGACACACTATGATATATCCAATTCACGATATGTATCAATTCGTAATTGCACTTTTTTTTCAAATTTATTTTCATTTCTATTGATGCTTGTTTCAATCAATGAATATTACACAATATACTATTTCCGCGCGCGTACTCATTTTCCTTTGTTCGCTGGTGCTGTATTGTTGGGTATTTTTGATTCACGACTGTTAACGGCAAACATAACGTGTTGCCGCATTTTTCAGCTTCGTGAATTACCATCACCGATCAACGCGACGCACTGGAGTTCGGAATTGGAATATCCTTGTGTGGATAATTGCATCGGTCATTGAATTTTCAAGCCCCGGAAGTTCTTTCCTTTGTACTGTAACATTTGTCTGTTATATTGTTGTACTTATCCACTAGATATTTGGTGAACCTGTTTGAAATTTCTCGCTCAGAATTCCCATTGTTTTGCAATTTTGACATAACATCGTTTGAATTAACTGATTCGCAAGTGAACGTTTTTGACTGCCATACCCCAGCATCTCACCATGATAACCCACAAGCCTGGTTTATTCAGTTTGAAATTTTGAAATTCGTCAACTCGATTCATTGGCAAATCACCACAGATATTAAGCATATCGATGGCAACGGTACTTGCCAGTCATCGAGAAAGCCACATTGAAGTTTATAAAATGTTCAGAAATAAGTCACTTAAATACGCCCGCTGGCCGCTGCCCAATTGTGATATTAAGATCCACTTAGATTTATCGACCACTGTGATATACCATCACTCAAATATTTCGCCGGATTTGTTTGATCACTTTCATCGACTGTCGAACCCGTGCATTTGCTTAATCGTATTAACAAAGCGCATAACAGATCGTTTTATCTGGCAAAATGTGCAACTTGTCTTTCGTCAATGGCTAAAACTGTTTGTAACTTGCCGGATGAAAAAACTACACCGACACACCAGTGCATATTTCAGTACATTTCCTTTACGTTACTTTCAATTCAAGCATGTCCATTAGGAAATGGTTCGTACCTTACCTGTCTTACGAACGCTCAGCTATATCCAGAACTGTAGCACAGATATACGCCCTGGCTCATAGCAGTTCCTTTGCGAGATATATCTATCTATATAATCGCACGAACATGCGTCGATTATTGGTTCTCCATCTTTTGTGTGCCTACTACCATTACAACTGACAGAGGTTCGCAATTCGCATTATTCTTATTACTTATTACTTATTCTCATTACTTATTACTTATTAATCTTATGCATTACCACACAGCTTCCTGCAGCTTATGGATCATTTGAACGTTTTCATCGTCAGTTGAGGGCTGCTTTACTACTTGTTCAGAATAACAATTATCTGAATGCATTTCAATTGTACTTCTCGGTATTCAAAACACCGCGGGGCCTTCAAATCGGCCGTGCACAAACGATCAATTTTCTCCACATTATTTTTCGTCATTATTCTTAATTTGTCATGTTTTCATATCAACAAAGGACGATTTTTAACGTGCACAGTTTAAAACAATTACGTGATATCGTGTTTTCTAGTGAGACTTCTGATATAAAAAACTTTGGCTATGCTATTCGGCAAAAACTAGATAATATATTGAAGCAAGCATCGAAAAAGAAAAGGAAACATCGTGCAGGCTGGCAAGTCGCTCTTCGTCGACGTCATGACTTATCTAGAATGCCTATACCTTGTATTTTATCATCAAACGTTCGTTCGCTGTGGTCCAAGTATGGTGAAATTTCTCAACTGCTCACTTCAAAAATTTCAAGGCATACAGGCATTGCCATGTTCCAAGAAACATGGCTTTACTCGACAATAGAAAATGAGTTGCTCTACATTGAAGGATTCAAATATTTTCGTCTTGACCGAACCTGTCCCTTGAGGAATCGTGGTGGCGGTGTTATCACATATATTCGAAACGACTGGTGCTCATGCTGCAAACAGATTTTTACTTTTGACAAGGTTGAAATATCCTGCCTGGCTGTCGAATGTAAACCCCGATATCTTTCTAATTTTAAATCCCTTATTTCGATAAATACTTATGTTATCCCAAATTGTCAATCTAAAGTTTTTAATGCATTCATTGATGAACTTCTTATAAAACTTGCTCCTTTTCAAAATTCTTTGATTCTCTTAGCTGGCGACCTCAATGACTGCAATGTATCTATGTTTTCCCTATTGTCGCTCAAAAATGTTGTTCATTTCTCAACTCGAGCTGACGCATTTTTGGACTTTGCCCTAACAAATGCACCGCATCTGTTCCTCGCCCGCAAGTTTGCTCCAATTGGTAATTCTGACCATTGCATTATCAAACTTCTCCCAAAAATTTATGGTAGCACTGGACATAGACACCTCACCCGCAGTAATGGCAAAAAGGTGACTTCCAGAACTTGTCAGCATGACAAAATTTCAACTCTCAGAGACATGCTTTCTACCACTGATTTCAACATTTTTCATGAAAATGATGTCTCCGTCGAATGTGATGTTGTGACATCCTATCTTAACTTTTGCTTTGAAATCTGCTGTCCTAAAGAAACTATCTTTGTGAGTCCTCACCGTTTTTCCTCTGTCCACCTAAAACGCCTAAGGAGATTGAAAGAGAAAGCCTTCAAAACACATGATCGTAGAACTGTTGCGTTGCTTTCCCAGTCAATCAAGCTCGAAATTCGACGTCTTGAAAAGCTGCACACGAACACACTTCTTGGAACGAAAGACAGTCGTCACCTATGGCGTGCGCTTAAGCAAATTTGTGGAAAGAACAACAGGAAATCCCCACCTATTTTTGATATTAATTCCTTGAACGAATCGTTTGTGCATCAAATTACTGATAATGACTGTGAAGATAACTTTATTTTGCCCCCATCCTCTTTTTCCGATTCACCTTTCACCAACGTATCCGAGGTCTTCTGTGCACTTTCGGCTGTCTCACGTTTTAAGGCTGCAGGACCTGATAAACTGTCGCCCACTGTACTAAAAGAATGTGCTGGAGTGCTATCATCCCCCATCACATCCATTTTTAATCGTTGCATGGAAAGAGCAATTATGCCTGATTGCTGGAAATCTGTCTGCATTAGCCCGATTCCAAAGAAAGATCCTGGTAAATACCGTCCTATCGCGTGCACGTCGCAGTTGCTTAAGGTAATTGAGAAAATTGTTTTACGGCGACTCGTGTCCAGCTGTCAGGTGCATGATGTTCATCAGTTCGCGTACCGGAAAAATCGTTCAACTGTCGATGCTGTCGCTGTACTCACAGATTTTATCTCACGTTCTCTAGATAGCAAATCTAGAGCAGTACAAACTTGTTTTTGGATTACACAAATGCCTTTAACAGTGTTCTAACAAACTCATTACTCCAAAAATTATCCGATCATGGCGTCACTGCAAATATTCTTCATTGGCTGGCATCCTACTTTGAGGGTCGTATCCAATACACAGTCGCGAACGGCCAAACCTCCCGTGAAATAGCTATTCCCCGTGTTGTCCTTCAAGGTGCAATATTGTCCCCATTTCTATTTTCCCTTTATATTTCTGATCTTCCCTCTGACCTATCTGCACTTACCCTCAAATACGCTGATGATGTTGCCATTGCAGTAAATCAAAATTGTCGGATCGAGCAACATGCGTTAGGATCAATGGTAACGAACATCGGTCAATGGTCCTCCACGATTGGTTTATCGTTGAATCCTTCTAAATGCAGCGAATTCGTATTTTCCAACATGATTGGACAGCGTCATTTAGCCCTTCACCAGGAAATTCCTCGCGTTTCTCTTTACAGCTTGGTGTTTGACAGATGTTGCAGCTTTAGGTATCTTGGTGTTACAATATCTGAAAATCTTAGCTGGACTGAACATGTTACAAGGGTATTCACAAAATTGCGCCAACTGTCGTTCTACGCACTACGTCTCCGTTCTTTCTCCGTTCCACCAAATGTCATTCAACTTTTCGTTCTTTCTTGCATCATTCCCCACCTTTTTTCGCATCTCCTGTGATTTTTTCCGGCCTCTTGGAAAAGGATTTTACGATGATCAGAAGATGCATTAAGCTCATCTAAAGACTGAGTTTTGTTTCCGCTGATGACATTCGTGACACTATTGTCAATCGTCATTTTCGTGAATGCAGCAGATTGATCGCGAACATTTCTACTGATAGTTTACATCCATTGAACAAAAGCCTTGTTTCTCGCAGATCCTTTTCCTCCACCCGAAGCCAGTACGTTATTCCCTATTGAAGAACGAATAAATTTAGAAATTCTTTTATCCCATACTTGGCCCGATACATGGTAAAGCAATCAAAAGCTGTTACAGAGTTGAAAGAACGCTTGACAATTTTCTAATGATGCCACGATGCCCCAGTTATTTTTCGAGTTAATTTTTCAAATTCCCCTAACATTTGTCTAGCCCATGGTAACCTGACACTTTTTTAGCCCAAGTATTACTTTATTGTGTGGCACTTCATATATTATATTTTATTTGCATTATATAACGAACCTAATTTATCGATGCTATGAAGTTGGAGAAACGCTCACCTATTTTTAATTCACGCTGAGATGTCCTGTTTTTTAACTCTTTTTTTTATTCCCGTCACATTTTTCTAGCCCGAGGTAACCTGACACTTCATTGACCTATGTATTATTTCATTGTGTGCACGCTATACATATTTTTGTATTGGTATTATGTGGAGATATTAATCTATTGCTGAAAATTCGTGAACACGAATAAAGTCTTTCTTCTTCTTCTTCTTCTTCTTCTTAATGAAGGCATTGGTTGTTTTCCCTTAGAGTTTGTTTTTTGCACCATACTGAGCCCGCGTCTGGGGAATGTTACTTGACACACGCAATACCGGCGAAGTTGAACCTACATCTCACTGCTCTAGACTGGATTAACACTATCAGTCTATCAAACCCGTTTTCACACGTGTTGCCGATCAATTCAGACTATTCAGTAAATCAGATTTTGTTACACAATATAATGGAATAAAACGGATGAAAACGGATATTTTAAGTTTTCAAAAAATATTTGTTATTTATGTATCCAGGGATATATTGTATTTGACATCGAAATGTGGAACAAACAAGGTGTTTCGGGAGCAGCTAATTCAAAATAATACGAAACATTTGGTTTTAGGTTTCCTTAATCTTGGGATAGTAATTTCAGTAACTGACAGGTATATCATATATCTCAATAACCTAATTGTATTGTTGATACAGAATTCAGGCTTCAATTATTGAGTTGGTTCGATTCAAGCCTGACAAGATTACTGGTCCTAAGTTTGATTACCCAAAGCAGTGACGATATTCGAAGCAACTTTAATCAACTTCTTTTTATTTTTCATCGACAGCACTATTTCGTTCCGATTCGCGCAACGACAGGATCAGGATACGTATAATCTCTAATATGAAAAGAACCTGCAGCCTTCTACTCAGAAATATATTTCGAACACAAAACAGTTGACTCAACATTTTGGCAATCATATGATCAATATGAATTACACCGCGTTATTTATAACGTCTGATTAAAAATTGACATGTGTTTCAAACTATGTTGATATGCACAATTCATTGATTGCTTTACGATAGCCCAGTGAAACATTCAGCAAAGTGAGAAATCGCTAAATCATAACGTCACCACTACTGTATATTTTATCCACATCAGTATTTCTTTTCGGTTCGCGCAACGACAAGACCACGATAGGATATATTTCACGTAAATGGAACCCGTTGTAAAACTTCCGGCGTAAACAAAATACAAAACGCGAATTCAGGGCTGTCACATTATTATAGATGGATGGATGGATGGAGGGATGGAGGGATGGATGAATGGATAGATGGATGGATGGATCGATGGATCGATGGATCGATGGATGGATAATTGTATGGATGGATGGATGGATCGATGGATCGATGGATGGATAAATGTATGGAAGGATGAGTGAATGGATGGATGGATGGATGGATAGGAGGATGGATGCACTATCATGTAAATCGATAACTGTGATTGTTGTGAGTTTGGAACTGCAGTTTGGAGCAATTTGTGATGTTTGTCTTAGGCAGATCGTACAGGTTACACTGACATTCGTTAGAACAGTTAGCACTCACGCTTCGTATATATTATCAAATTTGCCTTCCAAGCAAAATTGCGGTTGTTCAAGATACCATAGTTGAAATGCTGCTATTTGTTTTTTTATGTTGTTACAAATAATCATTTCCTGCATCGAATTTTAACGGATTTTATATCAAATTATATTGGATGCTACCGTTAAGATATGTTCGTGCAAATACTGTTAAAACAAACAACAGAGTAATTCTGTCAGACGCTTAGAATAATCCACTTATTGTCAAGATTGGCGAGAACCATTTTCAAAACATCAGTAACCATAACATTTATGTACTCTCAGTCGGATACCCTAGGTGAACATGGCCACCGATCCATTTAGGCAGTGTGTGTACGAACAACAATTATACCTTGGTGATCTCTGAAACAACACTCTCAAATTTTTCGCATACGATAAAATAGCAATATTCCATTGAAATTGAACGTTCTCGTTTCACACAATGTCCATCGTACGATAAGATTTCATGGTGACTTACGTATTGGCGGTGGAGGACCTGTAATTAATGTAACATGACATTAATAAGATTAAGTACAAGAAACGGAATAAGATGTGTTCGGATCTGAAATACGAGGGAGAATCGAGCGCTAATCACGAGTTGTATCTGATAGTTTCATTTCACAACGACATCTGAATTTTACATAGATTTTTTGGGAAGGTGTTTGATGTCATGTATTATGACACACTATGATATATCCAATTCACGATATGTATCAATGCGTAATTGCACTTTCTTTTCAAATTCATTTTCATTTCTATTGATGCTTGTTTCAATCAATGAATATTACACAATATACTATTTCCGCGCGCGTACTCATTTTCCTTTGTTCGCTGGTGCTGTATTGTTGGGCATTTTTGATTCACGACTGTTAACGGCAACAATATCGTGTTGCCGCATTTTTCAGCTTCGTGAATTACCAACACCGATCAACGGGACGCACTGGAGTTCGGAGTTGGAATATCCTTGTGTTGATAATTGCATCGGTCATTGAATTTTCAAGCCCCGGAAGTTCTTTCCTTTGTACTGTAACATTTGTCTGTTATATTGTTGTACTTATTCACTAGATAATTGGTGAACCTGTTTGAAATTTGTCGCTCAGAAATCCCATTGTTTCACAATTTTGACATAACATCGTTTGAATTAACTGATTCGCAAGTTAAAGTTTTTGACTGCCATACCCCAGCATCTCACCATGATAACCCACAAGCCTGGTTTATTCAGTTTGAAATTTTGAAATTCGTCAACTCGATTCATTGGCAGTTCACCACAGATATTAAGCATATCGATGGCGACCCTACTGGCCAGTCATCCAGAAAGCCACATTGAAGTTTCTAAAATGGTCGGAAATAAGTCACTTAAATACGCCCTTTGGCCGCTGCCCAATTGTGATATTAAGATCCACGTAGATGTATCGACCACTGTGATATACCATCACGCATATATTTCGCCAGATTTGTTTGATCACTTTCATCGACTTTCGAACCCGTGCATTTGCTTAATCGTAAAAACTAAACGCATAACAGATCGTTTCATCTGGCAAAATGTGCAACTCGTCTTTCGTCAATGGCTAATACTGTTTGTAACTTGCCGGATGAAAAAACTACACCAACACACCAGTGCATATTTCAGTACATTTCCTTTACGTTACTTTCAATTCAAGCATGTCCACCAGGAAATGGTTCGTACCTTACCTGTCTTACGAACGCTCAGCTATATCCAGAACTGTGGCACAGATATACGCCCTGGCTCATAGCAGTTCCTTTGCGAGATATATCTATCTATATAATCGCACGAACATGCGTCGATTATTGGTTCTCCATCTTTTGTGTGCCTACTACCATTACAACTGACAGAGGTTCGGAATTCGCATTATTCTTATTACTTATTACTTATTCTTATTGCTTATTACTTATTATTATTATGTATTACCCCACACCTTCCTGCAGCTTCTGGATCAGTTGAACGTTTTCATCGTCAGTTGAGGGCTGCTTTACTACTTGTTCAGAATAACAATGATCTGAATGCATTTCAATTGTACTTCTCGGTATTCAAAACACCGTTAAAGAAGGCATTGGTAGTTTTCCCTTAGAGTTTGTTTTTTGCACCATACTGAGCCCGCGTCGGGGGAATATTACTTGACACACGCAATGCCGGCGAAGTTGAACCTACATCTCACTGCTCTATACTGGATTAACACTATCAGTCTATCAAACCCGTTTTCACTCGTGTCGCCGATCAATTCAGACTATCCAGTAAATCAGATTTTGTTACACAATATAATAGAATAAAACGGATAAAAACGGATATTTTAAGTTATTAACAAAATATTTGTTATTCATGTATTCCGGGATATTTTGTATTTGACATCGAAATGTGGAACAAACACGGTGTTTTGGGAGCAGCTAATTCAAAATAATACCAAAAATTTGGTATAAGGTTTCCTTAATCTTGGGATAGTAATTTCAGTAACTGACAGGTATATCATATATCTCTATAACCTAATTGTTTTGTTGATACAGAATGCAGGCTTTAATTTTTGAGTTGGTTCGATTCAAGCCTGACAAGATTACTGGTCCTAAGTTTGATTACCCAAAGCAGTGAGGATATTCGAAGCAACTTTAATCAACTTCTATTTATTTTTCATCCCCAGCACTATTTCGTTCCGATTCGCGCAACGACAGGATCAGGATACGTATAATCTCTAATGTGAAAAGAACCTGCAGCCTTTCACTCAGAAATATATTTCGAACACAAAACAGTTGGCTCAACATTTTGGCAATCATATGATCAATATGAATTACACCGCGTTATTTATAACGTCTGATTAAAAATTGACAAGTGTTTCAGACTATGTTGAAATCCACAATTCATTGATTGCTTTACGATAGCCCAGTGAAACATGCAGCAAAGTGAGCAATCACTAAATCATAACGTCACCACTACTGTATATTTTATCCACACCACTATTATTTTTCGGTTCGCGCAACGACAGGACCACGATAGGATTCATTTCACTTTAATGGAACCCGTTGTAAAACTTCCGGCTTAAACAAAATAGAAAACGCGAATTCAGGGCTGTCACATTAGTATGAATGGATGGATGGATGGATGGATGGATAGAGGGATGAATGAATGGATGGATGAATGGATGAATGGATGGATGGATGGATGGATGGATGGATGAATGGATGGATGGATGGATGGATGGATGAATGGATGGATGGATGGATGGATGGATGGATGGATGGATGGATGGATGGATGGATGGATGGATGGATGGATGGATGGATGGAGGGAGGGATGGATGGATGGATGGATGGATGGATGGATGGATGGATGGATGGATGGATGGATGGATGGATGGATGGATGGATGGATGGATGGATGGATGGATGGATGGATGGATGGATGGATGGATGGATGGATGGATGGATCGGTGGACCGACGGATGGATGGATGGATGGATGGTTGGATGGATGGAAGGATGGATAAATGTATGGATGGATGGGTGAATGTATGGATGGATGTGTGAATGGATGGATGGATGGATGGATGGATGGATGGATGGATGGATGGATGGATGGATGGATGGATGGATGGATGGATGGATGGATGGATGGATGGATGGATGGATGATTGGATGGATGGATGGATGCATGGATGGATGGATCGGTGGATCGACGGATGGATGTATGGATGGATGGAAGGATGGATAAATGTATGGGTGGATGGATGGATGGATGGATGGATGGATGGATGGATGGATGGATGGATGGATGGATGGATGGATGGATGGATGGATGGATGGATGGATGGATGGGTGAATGAATGGATGGATGGATAGGAGGATGGATGCACTATCATGTAAATCGATAACTGTGATTGGTGTGACTTAGGAACTGCAGTTTGGAGCAATTTGTGATGTTTGTCTTGAGCATATCGTTGAGTTACACTGACATCCGTTAGAACAGTTAGCACTCACGCTCCGTATATATTATCAAATTTGTCTTCCGAGCCAAATTGCGGTTGTTCAAGATACCATAGTTGAAATGCTGCTATTCTTTGTTGTTACATATAATCATTTCCTGCTTCGAATTTTAACGGATTTTATATCAAATTATATTGGGATGCTACCGTTGAGATATTTTCGTGCAAATACTGTTAAAACAAACAACAGAGTAATTCTGTCAGACGCTTAGAATAATCCGCTTATTGTCAAGATTGGCGAGAATCATTTTCAAAACATCAGTAACCCTAACTTTTATGTACTCCCAGTCGGATACCCTAGGTGAACATGGCCACCGATCCTTTTAGGCAGTGTGCGTACGAACAACAATTATACCTTGGTGATCTCTGAAACAACACTCTCAAATTTTTCGCATACGATAAAATAGTAATATTCCATTGAAATTGAACGTTCTCGTTTCACACAATGTCCATCGTACGATAAGATTTCATGGTGACTTACGTGCTCTCGGTGGAGGACCTGTAAATAATGTAACATGACATTAATTAGATTAAGTACAAGAAACGGAATAAGATGTGTTCGGAGCTGAAAAACGAGGGAGAATCGAGCGCTAATCAGGAGTTGTATCTGTTAGTTTTATTTTACAACGACATCTGAATTTTACCTAGATTTGTTTATGCAGGTGTTTGATGTTATGTATTATGACACACTATGATATATCCAATTCACGATATGTATCAATGCGTAATTGCACTTTCTTTTCAAATTTATTTTCATTTGTATTGATGCTTGTTTTAATCAATGAATATTACACAATATACTATTTCCGCGCGCGTCCTCATTTTCCTTTGTTCGCTGTTGCTGTATTGTTGGGTATTTTTGATTCACGACTGTCAACGGCAAACATAACGTGTTGCCGCATTTTTCAGCTTCGTGAATTACCATCACCGATCAACGCGACGCACTGGAGTTCGGAGTTGGAATATCCTTGTGTGGATAAATGCATCGGCCATTGAATTTTCAAGCCCCGGAAGTTCTTTCCTTTGTACTGTAACATTTGTCTGTTATATTGTTGTACTTATCCACTAGATAATTGGTGAACCTGTTTGAAAATTGTCGCTCAGAAATCCCATTGTTTTGCAATTTTGACATAACATCGTTTGAATTAACTGATTCGCAAGTAAACGTTTTTGACTGCCATACCCCAGCATCTCACCATGATAACCCACAAGCCTGGTTTATTCAGTTTGAAATTTTGAAAATCGTCAACTCGATTCATTGGCAGTGCACCACAGATATGAAGCATATCGATGGCAACGGTACTGGCCAGTCATCGAGAAAGCCACATTGAAGTTTCCAAAATGGTCGGAAATAAGTCACTTAAATGCGCCCTTTAGCGGCTGCCAAATTGTAATATTAAGATCCACTTAGATGTATCGACCACTGTGATATACCATCACTCAAATATTTCGCCGGATTTGTTTAATCACTTCCATCGACTGTCGAACCCGTGCATTTGCTTAATCGTAAAAACAAAACGCATAACAGATCGTTTCATCTGGCAAAATGTGCAACTCGTCTTTCGTCAATGGCTAAAACTGTTTGTAAGTTGCCGTATGAAAAAACTACACCGACACACCAGTGCATATTTCAGTACATTTCCTTAACGTTACTTTCAATTCAAGCATGTCCACCAGGAAATGGTTCGTACCTTACCTGTCTTACGAACGCTCAGCTATATCCAGAACTGTAGCACAGATATACGACCTGGCTCATAGCAGTTCCTTTGCGAGATATATCTATCTATATAATCGCACAAACATGCGTCGATTATTGACTCTCCATCTTTTGTGTGCCTACTACCATTACAACTGACAGAGGTTCGCAATTCGCATTATTCTTATTACTTATTACTTATTCTTATTGCTTATTACTTATTATTATTATGTATTACCATACACCTTCCTGCAGCTTATGGATCAGTTGAACGTTTTCATCGTCAGTTGAGGGCTGCTTAACTACATGTTCAGAATAACAATGATCTGAATGCATTTCAATTGTACTTCTCGGTATTCAAAACACCGTCAATGAAGGCTTTGGTTGTTTTCCCTTAGAGTTTGTTTTTTGCACCATACTGAGCCCCCGTCGGGGGAATGTTACTTGACACACGCAATACCGGCGAAGTTGAACCTACATCTCACTGCTCTAGACTGGATTAACACTATCAGTCTATCAAACCCGTTTTCACACGTGTTGCCGATCAATTCAGACTATTCAGTAAATCAGATTTTGTTACACAATATAATAGAATAAAACGGATGAAAACGGATATTTTAAGTTTTTAAAAAATATTTGTTATTCTTGTATTCCGGGATATTTTGTGTTTGACATCGAAATGTGGAACAAACACGGTGTTTTGGGAGCAGCTAATTCAAAATAATACGAAACATTTGGTATAAGGTTTCCTTAATCTTGGAATACTAATTTCAGTAACTGACAGGTATATCATATATCTCTATAACCTAATTGTTTTGTTGATACAGAATTCAGGCTTTAATTTTTGAGTTGGTTCGATTCAAGCCTGACAAGATTACTGGTACTGAGTTTGATTACCCAAAGCAGTGAGGATATTCGAAGCAACTTTAATCAACTTCCATTTATTTTTCATTCACGGAACTATTTCGTTCCGATTCGCGCAACGACAGGATCAGGATACGTATAATCTCTAATGTGAAAAAAACCTGCAGCCTTTTACTCAGAAATATATTTCGAACACAAAACAGTTGGATCAACATTTTGGCAATCATATGATCAATATGAATTACACCGCGTTATTTATAACGTCCGATTAAAAATTGACAAGTTTTTCAGAATATGTTGATATCCACAGTTCATTGTTTGCTTCATGATAGCCCAGTGAAACATTCGGCAAACTGAGAAATCACTAGAACCTAACGTCACCACTAATGTATTTTTGTCCACACCACTAAGAACGAAACTCGAGACCCGCGTT
The DNA here is from genome assembly GCA_013407085.1 of Atriophallophorus winterbourni. NCBI lineage: Eukaryota > Metazoa > Platyhelminthes > Trematoda > Plagiorchiida > Microphallidae > Atriophallophorus > Atriophallophorus winterbourni. Next base: position 46,361 of record JACCGJ010024783.1, read on the forward strand.
TTCAACGTCATATTCAACTTGCGAATATTTCGATGAACATCTTACTTATGAGTAGTCAAAGAAGGTTTACTTAATCAGTGTATGCATATCGAGAATGAGTTGAATTTAATACAAAACGAAAAAATAATCTCGAATTACCGTGTGTGTAGACCTTTTTCGTGACAATCATTAGAATATCACTAAACCGGTCGTTGTTTTTATGTGTGTGTGATTGAAATTCATGCAAATGAACATTTAGTAAATGATGGTGGTTTTAAACCTTAACTTCGAGGCTCATGGAACCTGATCTGACTGTCTCTGCCTGACGACCGCAAACAGTGATAAACCTGCAGTGGTGTGGGTGGAATGAAGAAGTAATAAACACATTACTTTGGTTTACTTCATGTGTTTGGACTTATGTGATTGGACAGGTTGGTCGTACCAGCGTTATCCAACAGTGACATCCAAGGGCAACTTGCTTATATTTTTGACTTTTTCAAGCGCATGTGGATCCCAATTTTACCGTCCACATCTGATGATTGCAAGCAGCACAAAGATCATCGAGGTGTGTGAGCGTAATAGAAATGAATTTTTGCTTACATAGAATAAATTATCTCTGTTTGGAATATGACTTAGCATTCGTTGAAGCTACAGATATTAACGTGACAATTTGTATACACATAATTGGTAGCAAGTTTAGTAATGGACACCCTCGGAAATCTTAGTTGACCTCCTTTGGTCGATTTCGATCATGGATTTGCTTTTTTGCGTTTGGCAGCGATCGTTGCCAAAAATCTTGTGACACAATCAGTTCAGCATCCGACCCGTTCACACTTGACGTTTTGTCTTGATCACAAATACCTTCTATCTCGCGTGAGCCTTATTATAGTTCAGTATGATTTGCCTTGGAAATTATAGTTTATTTGTTCTACTGATTTAGGTAAATCAAAAATAATATGGAAATGAAAAATAATATGGAATCAAAAATGGAAGGTTTACATGGTAAAACGTTCTCAGAATTGATGAAACATTTATAAAATCGGCACAAAAGATGAACTCACCTCTCATCGTGAGGGCGTTCTGGATTAGCAGCGAAACCACTGCGAAGATTAGAGTCGTGTAATGCTTGTTCATTTTGCAGTATTCAATGACATCGTAGCTGTTCTCTCGGTTTATATATCGGAATTATGCTCATTATGGCCAATTAGATCTGCGCTTCGAAGTTAGCCAATCAAAGAACAGAGAAATAGAATTTCGTCGAGTGTGAAACTCACGAAACCTCTCGTGGTGTGTGTGTATACACGCAAATTTGGATTGTATTGGTTGAAAATGTTACAGCTGAAGTGCTTCCGAAGGATTATATCGTAGGTAGATTTTCCTTGATTTCGTAGGTTTATATAGCTTATTTAACATAAACGGCTCAAACGGTAAACGGTTAGTGAGGTAGTCTTTTAACAGTGCTATTGCCATTGAAAAAAGCGTCTTCGTGAAGCATGTGTTTGCGGTTTTTTGTGAAAGATGTCTCTTAACCAAGTCGATCTGAAAATTCACTGTCGAAAAACGTCGAAAACGCGAAAAAGTTATTGATCGTATAATATCGAATAATTTGCCTCAGAATTGCGGAGATCGAATTTAATAACTCTTGAATTGATGTTTCTAGAACGTCGTTCGTAAATGTATCGATAGTGTATCGATAATGATTGTAAACATTATTCAAAGTCCGAAGGGATCCTATGCTAGAAGCTGAAAAAGCGCATGTCGTGTACATCCATGGTCGAAATTGACCGAAGGATGTCAACAAACAAGCATCCCAGCACTAACCAGTCTTGTGTGAGATTTAAGAGTATGGTTCAAACAGGTTATTGTGTGGGTATGTCAAACAGTATGTGACTATCGCTATTAATTGTTGGAAGAAAATACATTTTGTGTTTCAAGTACCTCGTCATCCAGTGGTTTCTGGTTAGTGTATTCCTTTTTCCTCCAGGAAACATTCTGAGTTTTAGCGTACTGCATTGTGAACAATAATGTTCAACGTTTTTGTAAACCATCAGGTCCATCTTACGTCTAATTTAATTGCGTATATTCGAAATTGCTCTTACGAGCTGTCTGATGATTTGCAAATGTAGAGAACTATCGACAAGCTGGGGTGTTTGGTGATAAATACTCTCAATAAGAATTATATTTTTTGATACATTTTGGAGCCAACTTCGGTAGAATAGTTCACCACCGAAACTTGTTTCATTTTCTTTATTAGAACCTTACATTCTAAACACGAGATTGTATACACGTTCACATTGTACATATCATTTCAGACTATGATTAATTCGGACATCAGCTATATTTGTAGTGTTTGTTATACCGAGATGTTTGTAAAAATAACCTAACAAGATATCCGCTGGATAAGTACTATTTTGGAAGTTCAACAGTTGAAAGACGACGTGTTTCTGAAGCGATCCATTGAAGGTAATTTAAGGTTTTTAATGGTCAATAAAGTAACAAGCTTAACAATATCCATATGGTGGTAAATACTTGTACGTGTATAAAGAGCAATTAAATTTCGTCTAATTTCGTTTTAGAGTCATTCTTACAGTCCCTACCTGATGAGTGCAAACAGCACGAAACCGGTCGTAGGGTGTAAATGAGGGAAAATCATGCAAATGAATATTTTGTTTCATGGTTGTGGGTTTAACCCCATTAAACATGTGCTTGGACACATGTGATTGAACAGGTTGGTCGTACCATCCTTATCCAACAGTGGCATACAAGCGCTCTTTGTTTACCATTCCTCCACTGTTTCAAGCGCATGCGGATCCTGATCTTACTGTCCCTACCTGATGAGTGCAAACAGCACGAAACCGGTGGTAGGGTGTGAATGAGGGAAAAGCATGCAAATGAATATTTTGTTTCATGGTTATGGGTTTAACCCCATTAAACATGTGCTTGGACACATGTGATTGAACAGGTTGGTCGTACCATCCTTATCCAACAGTGGCATACAAGCGCTCTTTGTTTACCATTCCTCCACTGTTTCAAGCGCATGCGGATCCTGATCTTACTGTTCCTACCTGATGAGTGCAAACAGCACGAAACCGGTGGTAGGGTGTGAATGAGGGAAAAGCATGCAAATGAATATTTTGTTTCATGGTTTTGGGTTTAACCCCATTAAACATGTGATTGAACAGGTTGGTCGTACCACCCTTATCCAACGGTGACATACAAGCACTCCTTGTTTATCCAAATCATGTCGTCCATGTATATACATTTGTACCATAAATCTTTAATCTTGATCTGTAATTTTGATACAAATTACACAGACACACAGAAATAAGATGCTGTTTTGAAAGCACAATCAATATGTTCCGTGTATATCGTGTCGTATCTGCGAAAACATGACCTAAATGAAGTGTGAGTGCACGTTCTGTGAAAAAAATAGAAAATCTTCTTGACCTTGCACCGTTGCACCTCACATGTGCTTGAGTCATTTTACTCAATTCAATTCAATTCAATTTTAATGGTCTAAAAAGCATATAGCTTAACAAAAAACCACAGAATAATATGACAACAACGTATAATATAACAAGCAAAAATGGGATTAGATTGCTTACTGGGCAGTTCAAGAATCAAGTAAATATCCAAGGGCAGAAATTGTTTTCGATTGGTGGGATAACAAATGTAGGTGTATGGTGTTAGGATGTATAGTTTTCTTCGATGCACGGGTTTAGGGTCAAATAGGCATCAAGGCTTCTCTTGAAAGTTTGCTGAGTTCAAAACTTAATCTGGCAGATTGTTCCATGTAAAACAAACTCGCACGGCAAAAAAATGTTGTCCGCAGTTTAGTCTCGAGTGAGGGACAGTGAGAGTAAATGTGTGAGCTCTTGTATTATGCGAGCTCCGTAGATTCATTAGGCACCTCTCATATCACCGAGGATAAGCAGTCTCATCAGGCAAGACTACTGACCATGATGGACCGGAACCCCAAAGTCCTGTACCAGATCGTTAACACTACATCAAAAATTAAGCCAGGAATCTCAGCACTACGCACACCAAATGGTCTAACTACGACTGCGTTCGAGGCTGCCGAAGTTCTTGCAGGTTACTACTGCAAAGTTTTTAGCCCCAAGGAATCAGTGCATCTTACGCCGCATTCGATCGGCTTTCCAATGAAATACTAAATGAAATCTCAATAAACAATGAGTGTGTCATGCTCAAACTTCTTCGTTTGAATACCGCAAAGTCACCAGGAGCAGATGGAATCACTCCTTTTATCCTCAAACGATGCGCATCCTCATTGTGTGGTCCACTCAGCACATTATTCCAAATTTCGCTCGAAAATAGTATCGTTCCCGCGGAATGGAAATCTGGTATCATCACACCAATCTACAAGGGCGGGAGTCGATCTGACGCTGCGAACTATAGACCAGTTACGTTGTTGCCAGTAATTTCTAAAGTGCTAGAGAGTTTAGTAGCGGAAAAGATCACCCATCACCTCGAAAACAATAGACTGCTTGCGACTGAACAGCACGGTTTCAGGAAACATCACTCATGTCTATCTAGCCTCTTGCTCACCCTAAACGACTGGACTGAGTGTGTGGACAATGGTTACTCTATCCACGCATGCTTTTTAGACATGTCACAGACTTTCGACCGCGTCAATCATAGTATTTCAATCCAGAAACTTGAATTGCACGGGATAACAGGAAAAATTCTTGCTTGGCTAGAAAACTATATACGCGACAGGAGTGCCCAAGTCAGAGTGGACGGCGCCTTGTCGAAATCATTTAAAATTACGAGCGGAGTGCCCCAGGGTTCAGTTCTCGGACCGATTTTGTTTTCGATCTACGCAAACGATATTCCCGAGCGTGTTAAATGCAAGATTATGTTATTTGCAGACGATATAAAGCTTTGGAGAAACATACGTACAAATGATGACTGTGAAATTTTGCAGAAGGATCTAAGCACATTGCAAGATTGGTCTCTGAGAAACAAACTACCATTCAACTTCCAAAAGTGCGAAGTGTTAAACATTGGAAAGACTGTTAATTACAACTACACTCTTGGATCCCACCAACTCATCTGGACAACTGAAGAGAAGCATCCAGGTGTTTGGACCAGTTCAAGTCTGAAGACTACACTGCAGTGCAAAGCGGCTCACAAAAAGACGTCACAAGTATTGGCGTTATTGAGACGAATTTTCGGCAGATTCTCCAATCAGTCGGTGCCCCGTATCATGAACACCTATCTGAGACCAGCGATGGAGTACGCTGTTCAGGCTTGGTCACCCTGGATTCAGAAAGACATCAATCTTCCGCAGCGTATTTACCACGGAACCACAACGCTTGTACCCGGACTAGCTGCTAAACCATATGAAGAACGTTTGAAGAGTCTCAATCTTCTCGACTTTCGCTGTTTTCGACTAAGAGCTGACCTGATACTGATGTAGAATATTATGCACGTCCCTAACCATCCCTTGTCCAAACTTTTCACACGCTGGCCACCCCGTGCCAGTCGGAAACATGAACTTACAGTGCTTATTCCCACTTCAAGACTGAACTGTCCAAGATATTCGTATGCTGTACGTGTAAGTTTTACATGGAACACCCTCCTCTCCACTGTTACACACTTAGCCAACCTAGATATTTTTAAAGCTAATTTGGACAAATACTTGAGAGACAACGCAAACATTGATACGATTTACACTACATGAATTTTTTGTTCATTTTTTATTGTATATACCTCATAACTCCATTCTATGGTTATTGTTAACCTAAATGCTTTTTAGACCATTACAACTTTGAATCACTTTGAATCACTTTGAATTAATTATAAACTATCCAAATCATGTCGTCCACGTATATACATTTGTACCATAAATCTTTAATCTTGATCTGTGATTTCGATACAAATTACACAGACACACAGAAATAAGATGCTGTTTTGAAAGCACAATCAATATGTTCCGTGTATATCGTGTCGTATCTGCGAAAACATGACCTAATTGAAGTGTGAGTGCACGTTCTGTGAAAAAAATAGAAAATCTTCTTGACCTTGCACCGTTGCACCTCACATGTGCTTGGGTCATTTCACTCAATTCAATTCAATTTCAATGGTCTAAAAAGCATATAGCTTACCAAAAAACCACAGAATAATATGACAACAACGAATAATATAACAAGCAAAAATGGGATTAGATTGCTTACTGGGCAGTTCGAGAATCAAGTAAATATCCAAGGGCAGAAATTGTTTTCGATTGGTGGGATAACAAATGTAGGTGTATGGTGTAAAGATGTATAGTTTTCTTCGATGCACGGGTTTAGTGTCAAATGGGCATCAAGGCTTCTCTTGAAAGTTTGCTGAGTTCAAAACTTAATCTGGCAGATTGTTCCATGTAAAACAAACTCGCACGGCAAAAAAATGTTGTCCGCAGTTTAGTCTCGAGTGAGGGACAGTGAGAGTAAATGTGTGAGCTCTTGTATTATGCGAGCTCCGTAGATTCATTAGGCACCTCTCATATCACCGAGGATAAGCAGTCTCATCAGGCAAGACTACTGACCATGATGGACCGGAACCCCAAAGTCCTGTACCAGATCGTTAACACTACATCAAAAATTAAGCCAGGAATCTCAGCACTACGCACACCAAATGGTCTAACTACGACTGCGTTCGAGGCTGCCGAGGTTCTTGCAGATTACTACTGCAAAGGTTTTAGCCCCAAGGAATCAGTGCCTCATACGCCGCATTCGATCGGCTTTTCCAATGAAATACTAAATGAAATCTCAATCAACAATGAGTGTGTCATGCTCAGACTTCTTCGTTTGAATACCGCAAAGTCACCAGGAGCAGATGGAATCACTCCTTTTATCCTCAAACGATGCGCATCCTCATTGTGTGGTCCACTTAGCACGTTATTCCAAATTTCGCTCGAAAATAGTATCGTTCCCGCGGAATGGAAATCTGGCATCATCACACCAATCTACATTGGCGGGAGTCGATCTGACGCTGCGAACTATAGACCAGTTACGTTGTTGCCAGTAATTTCTAAAGTGCTAGAGAGTTTATTAGCGGAAAAGTTCCACCATCACCTCGAAAACAATAGACTGCTCGCGACTGAACAGCACGGTTTCAGGAAACATCACTCATGCCTATCTAACCTCTTGCTCACCTTAAACGACTGTACTGAGTGTGTGGACAATGGTTACTTCAAACACGTATGCTTTTTAGACATGTCGAAGGCTTTCGACCGCGTCAATCATAGTATTTTAATCCAGAAACTTGAATTGCACGGGATAACAGGAAAACTTCTTGTTTGGCTAGAAAACTATTTACGCGGCAGTAGTGCCCAAGTCAGAGTGGACGGCGCCTTATCGAAATCATTTAAAATTACGAGCGGAGTGCCCCAGGGTTCGGTCCTCGGACCGATTTTGTTTTTGATCTACGCAAACGATATTCCCGAGCGTGTTAAATGCAAGATTATGTTATTTGCAGACGATATAAAGCTTTGGAGAAACATACGTACAAATGATGACTGTGAAATTTTGCAGAAGGATCTAAGCACATTGCAAGATTGGTCTCTGAGAAACAAACTACCATTCAACTTCCAAAAGTGCGAAGTGTTAAACATTGGAAAGACTGTTAATTACAACTACACTCTTGGATCCCACCAACTCATCTGGACAACTGAAGAGAAGCATTCAGGTGTTTGGACCAGTTCAAGTCTGAAGACTACACTGCAGTGCAAAGCGGCTTACAAAAAGACGTCACAAGTATTGGCGTTATTGAGACGAATTTTCGGCAGATTCTCCAATCAGTCGGTGCCCCGTATCATGAACACCTATCTGAGACCAGCGATGGAGTACGCTGTTCAGACTTGGTCACCCTGGATTCAGAAAGACATCAATCTTCTGCAGCGTATTTACCACCGAACCGCAGAGCTTGTACCCGGACTAGCTGCGAAACCATATGAAGAACGTTTGAGAAGTCTCAATCTTTACGACTTTCGCTGTTGTCGACTAAGAGGTGACCTGATACTGATGTACAATATTATGCACGTCCCTAACCATCCCTTGTCCAAACTTTTCACACGCTCGCCACCCCGTGCCAGTCGGAAACATGAACTCACAGTGCTTATTCCCACTTCAAGACTGAACTGTCGAAGATATTCGTATGCTGTACGTGTGAGTTTCACATGGAACACCCTCCCCTCCACTGTTACACACTCAGCCAACCTGGATATTTTTAAAGCTAATTTGGACAATTACTTGAGAGACAACCCAAACTTTGATACGATTTAAACCACATGAATTTTCTGTTCCTTTTTTTATTGTATATACCTCATAACTCCATTTTATGGTCATTGCTAAGCTAAATGCTTTTTAGACCATTCCAACTTTGAATCCCTTTGAATCACTTTGAATTAATTATAACCTAGCCAAATAATGTCGTCCATGTATATACATTTGTACCATAAATCTTTAATCTTGATCTGTAATTTTGATACAAATTACACAGACACACAGAAATAAGATGCTGTTTTGAAAGCACAATCAATATGTTCCGTGTATATCGTGTCGTATCTGCGAAAACATGACCTAAATGAAGTGTGAGTGCACGTTCTGTGAAAAAAATAGAAAATCTTCTTGACCTTGCACCGTTGCACCTCACATGTGCTTGAGTCATTTTACTCAATTCAATTCAATTTTAATGGTCTAAAAAGCATATAGCTTAACAAAAAACCACAGAATAATATGACAACAACGTATAATATAACAAGCAAAAATGGGATTAGATTGCTTACTGGGCAGTTCAAGAATCAAGTAAATATCCAAGGGCAGAAATTGTTTTCGATTGGTGGGATAACAAATGTAGGTGTATGGTGTAAAGATGTATATTTTTCTTCGATGCACGGGTTTAGTGTCAAATAGGCATCAAGGCTTCTCTTGAAAGTTTGTTGAGTTCAAAACCTAATCTGGCAGATTGTTTCATGTAAAACAAACTCGCACGGCAAAAAAATGTTGTCCGCAGTTTAGTCTCGAGTGAGGGACAGTGAGAGTAAATGTGTGAGCTCTTGTATTATGCGAGCGCCGTAGATTCATTAGGCACCCTTCATATCACCGAGGATACACAGTCTCATCAGGCAAGACTACTGACCATGATGGACCGGAACCCCAAAGTCCTGTACCAAATCGTTAACATTACATCAAAAATTAAGCCAGGAATCTCAGCACTACGCACACCAAATGGACTAACTATGACTGCGTTCAAGGCTGCCGGAGTTCTTGTAGGTTACTACTGCAAAGGTTTTAGCCCCAAGAAATCAGTGCATCTTACGCCGCATTCGATCGGCTTCTCCAATGAAATACTAAATGAAATCTCAATAAACAATGAGTGTGTCATGCTCAGACTTCTTCGTTTGAATACCGCAAAGTCACCAGGAGCAGATGGAATCACTCCTTTTATCCTCAAACGATGCGCATCCTCATTGTGTGGTCCACTTAGCACGTTATTCCAAATTTCGCTCGAAAATAGTATCGTTCCCGCGGAATGGAAATTTGGCATCATCACACCAATCTACAATGGCGGGAGTCGATCTGACGCTGCGAACTATAGACCAGTTACGTTGTTGCCAGTAATTTCTAAAGTGCTAGAGAGTTTAGTAGCGGAAAAGATCACCCATCACCTCGAAAACAATAGACTGCTTGCGACTGAACAGCACGGTTTCAGGAAACATCACTCATGCCTATCTAACCTCTTGCTCACCTTAAACGACTGGACTGAGTGTGTGGACAATGGTTACTCTATCCACGCATGCTTTTTAGACATGTCACAGACTTTCGACCGCGTCAATCATAGTATTTTAATCCAGAAACTTGAATTGCACGGGATAACAGGAAAAATTCTTGCTCGGCTAGAAAACTATATACGCGACAGGAGTGCCCAAGTCAGAGTGGACGGCGCCTTATCGAAATCATTTAAAATTACGAGCGGAGTGCCCCAGGGTTCGGTCCTCGGACCGATTTTGTTTTTGATCTACGCAAACGATATTCCCGAGCGTGTTAAATGCAAGATTATGTTATTTGCAGACGATATAAAGCTTTGGAGAAACATACGTACAAATGATGACTGTGAAATTTTGCAGAAGGATCTAAGCACATTGCAAGATTGGTCTCTGAGAAACAAACTACCATTCAACTTCCAAAAGTGCGAAGTGTTAAACATTGGAAAGACTGTTAATTACAACTACACTCTTGGATCCCACCAACTCATCTGGACAACTGAAGAGAAGCATCCAGGTGTTTGGACCAGTTCAAGTCTGAAGACTACACTGCAGTGCAAAGCGGCTCACAAAAAGACGTCACAAGTATTGGCGTTATTGAGACGAATTTTCGGCAGATTCTCCAATCAGTCGGTGCCCCGTATCATGAACACCTATCTGAGACCAGCGATGGAGTACGCTGTTCAGGCTTGGTCACCCTGGATTCAGAAAGACATCAATCTTCTGCAGCGTATTTACCACCGAACCGCAAAGCTTGTACCCGGACTAGCTGCGAAACCATATGAAGAACGTTTGAGAAGTCTCAATCTTTACGACTTTCGCTGTCGTCGACTAAGAGGTGACCTGATACTGATGTGCAATATTATGCACGTCCCTAACCATACCTTGTCCAAACTTTTCACACGCTCGCCACCCCGTGCCAGTCGGAAACATGAACTTACAGTGCTTATTCCCACTTCAAGACTGAACTGTCGAAGATATTCGTATGCTGTACGTGTGAGTTTCACATGGAACACCCTCCCCTCCACTGTTACACACTCAGCCAACCTGGATATTTTTAAAGCTAATTTGGACAATTAATTGAGAGACAACCCAAACTTTGATACGATTTGAACCACATGAATTTTCTGTTCTTCTTTTTTATTGTATATACCTCATAACTCCATTCTATGGTTTTTGCTAAGCTAAATGCTTTTTAGACCATTACAACTTTGAATCCCTTTGAATCACTTTGAATTAATTATAACCTAGCCAAATCATGTCGTCCATGTATATACATTTGAACCATAAATCTTTAATCTTGATCTGTAATTTTGATACAAATTACACAGACACCCAGAAATAAGATGCTGTTTTGAAAGCACAATCAATATGTTCCATGTATATCGTGTCGTATCTGCAAAAACATGACCTAATTGAAGTGTGAGTGCACGTTCTGTGAAAAAAATAGAAAATCTTCTTGACCTTGCACCGTTGCACCTCACATGTGCTTGGGTCATTTTACTCAATTCAATTCAATTCAATTTTAATGGTCTAAAAAGCATATAGCTTAACAAAAAACCACAGAATAATATGACAACAACGAATAATATAACAAGCAAAAATGGGATTAGATTGCTTACTGGGCAGTTCAAGAATCAAGTAAATATCCAAGGGCAGAAATTGTTTTCGATTGGTGGGATAACAAATGTAGGTGTATGGTGTTAAAGATGTATAGTTTTCTTCGATGCACGGGTTTAGTGTCAAATAGGCATCAAGGCTTCTCTTGAAAGTTTGCTGAGTTCAAAACTTAATCTGGCAGATTGTTCCATGTAAAACAAACTCGCACGGCAAAAAAATGTTGTCCGCAGTTTAGTCTCGAGTGAGGGACAGTGAGAGTAAATGTGTGAGCTCTTGTATTATGCGAGCTCCGTAGATTCATTAGGCACCTCTCATATCACCGAGGATAAGCAGTCTCATCAGGCAAGACTACTGACCATGATGGACCGGAACCCCAAAGTCCTGTACCAGATCGTTAACATTACATCAAAAATTAAGCCAGGAATCTCAGCACTACGCACACCAAATGGTCTAACTACGACTGCGTTCGAGGCTGCCGAAGTTCTTGCAGGTTACTACTGCAAAGTTTTTAGCCCCGAGGAATCAGTGCATCTTACGCCGCATTCGATCGGCTTTTCCAATGAAATACTAAATGAAATCTCAATAAACAATGAGTGTGTCATGCTCAGACTTCTTCGTTTGAATACCGCAAAGTCACCAGGAGCAGATGGAATCACTCCTTTTATCCTCAAACGATGCGCATCCTCATTGTGTGGTCCACTCAGCACGTTATTCCAAATTTCGCTCGAAAATAGTATCGTTCCCGCGGAATGGAAATCTGGCATCATCACACCAATCTACAAGGGCGGGAGTCGATCTGACGCTGCGAACTATAGACCAGTTACGTTGTTGCCAGTAATTTCTAAAGTGCTAGAGAGTTTAGTAGCGGAAAAGATCACCCATCACCTCGAAAACAATAGACTGCTTGCGACTGAACAGCACGGTTTCAGGAAACATCACTCATGTCTATCTAACCTCTTGCTCACCTTAAACGACTGGACTGAGTGTGTGGACAATGGTTACTCTATCCACGCATGCTTTTTAGACATGTCAAAGGCTTTCGACCGCGTCAATCATAGTATTTTAATCCAGAAACTTGAATTGCACGGGATAACAGGAAAACTTCTTGCTTGGCTAGAAAACTATTTACGCGACAGGAGTGCCCAAGTCAGAGTGGACGGCGCCTTATCGAAATCATTTAAAATTACGAGCGGAGTGCCCCAGGGTTCGGTCCTCGGACCGATTTTGTTTTCGATTTGTGCAAACGACGTTCCCGAGCGTGTTAAATGCAAGATTATGTTATTTGCAGACGATATGAAGCTTTGGAGAAGCATACGTACAAATGATGACTGTGAAACTTTGCAGAAGGATCTAAACACATTGCACGATTGGTCTTTGAGAAACAAACTACCATTCAACTTCCAAAAGTGCAAGGCGTTAAACATTGGAAAGACTGTTAATTACAACTACACTCTTGGGTCCCACCAACTCATCTGGACAACTGAAGAGAAGGATTTGGGTGTTTGGACAAGTTCAAGTCTGAAGACTTCACTGCAGTGCAAAGCGGCATACAAAAAGGCGTCACAAGTATTGGCGTTATTGAGACGAATTTTCGGCAGATTCTCCAATCAGTCGGTGCCCCGTATCATAAACACCTATCTGAGACCAGTGATGGAGTACACTGTTCAGGCTTGGTCACCCTGGACTCAGAAAGACATCAATCTTCTGCAGCGCATTTACCACCGAACCACAAAGCTTGTACCCGGACTAGCTGCTAAACCATATGAAGAACGTTTAAGGAGTCTCAATCTTTTCGACTTTCGCTGTCGTCGACTAAGAGGTGACCTGATACTGATGTACAATATTATGCACGTACCTAACCATCCCTTGCCCAAACTTTTCACACGCTCGCCACCCCGTGCCAGTCGGAAACATGAACTTACAGTGCTTATTCCCACTTCAAGACTGAACTGTCGAAGATATTCGTATGCTGTACGTGTAAGTTTCACATGGAACACCCTCCCCTCCACTGTTACACACTCAGCCAACCTGGGTATATTTAAAGCTAATTTGGACAATTACTTCAGAGACAACCCAAACTTTGATACGATTTAAACCACATGAATTTTCTGTTCTTCTTTTTTATTGTATATACCTCATAACTCCATTCTATGGTTATTGCTAAGCTAAATGCTTTTTAGACCATTACAACTTTGAATCCCTTTGAATCACTTTGAATTAATTATAACCTATCCAAATCATGTCGTCCATGTATATACATTTGTACCATAAATCTTTAATCTTGATCTGTAATTTTGATACAAATTACACAGACACACAGAAATAAGATGCTGTTTTGAAAGCACAATCAATATGTTCCGTGTATATCGTGTCGTATCTGTGGAAACATGACCTAAATGAAGTGTGAGTGCACGTTCTGTGAAAAAAATAGAAAATCTTCTTGACCTTGCACCGCTGCAGCTCACATGTGCTTGAGTCATTTTACTCAATTCAATTCAATTTTAATGGTCTAAAAAGCATATAGCTTAACAAAAAACCACAGAATAATATGACAACAACGTATAATATAACAAGCAAAAATGGGATTAGATTGCTTACTGGGCAGTTCAAGAATCAAGTAAATATCCGAAGGCAAAAATGGTAGGTGTAGCAAATGTAGGTGTACGGTGTTAAGATGTATAGTTTTCTTCGATCCACGGGTTTAGGGTCAAATAGGCATCGAGGCTTCTCTTGAAAGATTGCTGGTTTGGTGAGTTCACAACAGTATTTGTCAAATTGTTCCAAGTAAAACAAACTCGCACGGCAAAAAATGTCGTCTGCAATTTTGTCTCGAGTGAGGGACTGTTAGAGTAAATGTGTGAGCTCTTGTATTATGCGAGCTCCGTAGATTCAATAAGCATTGTAGATGGTGATTTTGAGTACTCAAAATATTGTAAACCAGAATCAAATCCCCTTGGAGACGACGACGTGGGTGATCAAATAAATTTAGCTTTTTGATTCGCTCATTGTAGGGTTTCCGGCTGAGTAGAGTAACAATTTTGGTAGCTCGATGATATATTCGTTGCAAAGTCGCAACATCTTTTCAAGACAGGGCGACCATGCTTGAACCGCAAATTCCATCGTGGGCCTGATGTACGTATTTATAATACAGGAAATTGTCTGTTCTGAGAACCTACCGGAAAGTCTCTTTAGGATTGACAATTTCTGTGATGGTTTGCGACAGACGTAGTTGCAGTTTCTCGACATTCCTAGGGTGTTGCTTATTAACACACCCAAGTCCCTTTGTTCCATGGTCCACAAGAGGCTGTGTGTTCCAAGAAAATACTGGTACTCCACATGTTTGCCAATGTTTAACATGTGACACTTTTAAAAATTGAAAGATTTGCGATTTTTAAGGAACCAAGCCTGGAGGTTGTCCAGATCCTTTTGGAGCAGTTCGCAGTCTTCCGACTTACTTATCTTAGACCAAACTTTTATATCGTCCGCGAACAGTACGATCTTGCATTTGATCAGAGCTGCTATGTAATTAGCATAAAGCGCGAAGAGAATTGGTCCGAGGACAAATCCCTGAGGCACTCCACTTGTCACGGCTACCGACTTCGATAGAGCACCGTCCACAGAGACTAGAACAAACCGATCAGTCAGGTAATGTTGTAACCATGCTACCAGACGTCCAGTTATACCACAACGTTCCAGCTTCTGTAAGAGAATACTGTGGTTTACACGGTCGAATGCTTTCGACATATCGAGGTAACATACATGGATAGTATCCCCAGCATCTACTGTTCGAGTCCAATCGTCAAGTGTAAGGAAAAGGTTAGTAAGGCAGGAGTATCCCCTTCTAAAACCGTGTTGGGCTCCCGAAAATAGCTTATATTCCTCAAGGTATTTGCTACGTTTTTTGCCACGATCCTTTCGAGTACCTTGGATAAGGCGGACAACAAAGTAACAGGTCTGTAATTTGCGGTCTCCGAACGCACCCCACCTTTGAAAATCGGGGTGATTATACCAGATTTCCATTCAGTCGGTATGACAATTTGCGACAACGATGCGCAGAATAACTGAGTTAGAGGTCCGCATAGAGATTGTGCACAATGCTTGAGTATATTCTAAATAATTTTAACACAACCAGGGGATTTTCTGGGATTCAACGATAGTAGAGTTCCCAGCACCTCTCCTTTGTTGATGGTTATTGTGTCCAATGGTAGAGGATGCGTTATTTCTGGATCCATTTGTATATCCACACTTTCCTTTGGACAAAATACTGTAGCATAATAATTTACCAAAGCATCCGCGGTGTCAGCTGCATTTGTGGTCATTCCAGTGGGCGTCCGCAAGGCCGCAACTCCTGGTTTCACTGAACACTGTGAACTGAAGTTCTCGTCTACTCGCTACTTTATAAGTAGCTGAAGGGACTAAACTAAGCCCCAACTGATCCAACGACGTATTGCCGCGAGGGTTATTACAACCCCAGGATAGTTCAAAGTAGAATACTATTACGAAACGCTAAAATATCACCGGAAGCACAGGACCGGTTTCGAGGTTTTTGCCTCTCATCAGCTATGCGTATCCCCTGGACTCTTCGCGTTTCGAACTAGTATTTGTGTAGACGGATGCCGCAATGTGAACTGAAGTTCTCGTCTACTCGCTACTTTATAAGTAGCTGAAGGGACTAAACTAAGCCCCAACTGATCCAACGACGTATTGCCGCGAGGGTTATTACAACCCCAGGATATTTCAAACTAGAATACCATTCCGAAACGCTAAAATCTCACCGGAAGCACAGGACCGGTTTCGAGGTTTTTGCCTCTCATCAGCTATGCGCATAGCAAAAATCTCGCCACAGGAAAGGTGGGTAACGAAAATTCGTGGTTGAGATGTGTGGGTGGTGTATACCAAGATGTCGGTTCGTTGTTTTGTATTATGCTTGTAAACGAACTC
>JACCGJ010024784.1:0-25485 GCA_013407085.1 Atriophallophorus winterbourni
TATCGACTCCAAATTAGCCAAAAATTGAGTGTGATCAGCGTCTATCAAGTTGAACTTGAGGTCGCGTCCGAGAATGCGTTGCTCGTTCTCAGTAAGGGGTCTGTTGGATAGGTTCTTGACCCAAAGTTCCCCGCTGGTATTGTCCTGATAAGGGGTGATATTGTGAATTTGTTTTCCAGGTCACGTCGCTTGTTGGCTTTGGCTTTTCGGGTCGTTATTGTGATGGCGTTTTCTAAACGTTGCGTCAGTTCACGTCCAAATCGGTCTTCACACTTTTGTCTTTCAATGTTGATTATTTCTGCGTATTTCTTCAAGCGATTGTGTGCCAGACATTGGTCGTCAACAATGAGGCGCTCAAGTAATTTTGAAATCACAGTTAACAGAGTATCGGGTCGGTAATTAGCTACATCTGAGCGATTTCCACATTTATAAATAGGAAAAATTATCCCGCGTTTCCAATGTGTAGGAATCACTCCATTTGATAGTGGTTGTTTGAACCGGTGTGAGTGGTTTTTATAGGAAATTCACACATTGCTTCATTATTAGCGGGGTTTTTCCATCGGCCCCAGGAGGCAATCCAGTTTTTAGATTAAATAATGTTTGAAGAACACGTTTCGACGTGACATTGATTTCACTCATGGCAACAGTGGTTGAAATGGTTCGATTTGGGATGTAAATTGTATGTTCTCTTGTGCTGAATACAGATGAATAAAACGTGGCTAAAGCTTTAGCAGTTTCTAATGCAGTTGTTTTTGGTACAGCTGACGTGTTCACGGTTTTACTTGAGTTCCTGAGGACAAATTCGGAGGTCACTTCGATTGAATTTTTGATATTAGATATTGGCATTAGAATATCGTCCAACAATTCACTGAATGCGCGTTTGAGGGAGTGTTCTGGGTGAATGATACTGGTCTGCAGATTCTGTAAATTGAAGTTACCCATGATTAAAAATCCACAAGTAAATCTGAAATTAACTATGCGAATTCCATCAAGTAGGGCCAGATTGTAAGTTTCTGTGCAGACGATGGGCGATATACTACATCCAAAACACAGTCTTCACCGTTAGCCAATCGGACTGAGCACCAGAGTGTATCCCGCAACACGATGTCTGGATCCGTAATCTCACGGTACAAAAGGTTTTGGCTATAGTATAAAGGCTATATACAATATGAGAGCGTCTAAAACGCTTTGCAGTTGTACACAGTCCGCAATTGATTTTGTCCGCCTGCACATTTTAATATCACCTTGCATGTAAGAGCGTCTCTGGTCGGTCTTTTAAGTTAACCAAGAAGAGTACTGGCGCTTAACGTGAACTCGCGTAGTCGAACCTCATGATTCACATACTTGTCTAGCGCTGCATACATATTCGAAGCCCAACACAAGATTCAAGAATTTATGGTATAATTTATGGTACACAAGATGATGACTCCGACAGAGGGGAAGGCAATGTAGTCAACAAGAAAGGAAGAAAGGATTAAATCTAAAATGGATGGCAACTCCGGTCCTCTTCTGTGATTAAAGTCTGATACATATTTATGCAGTGGAAGCAAGTGCAAAATGGTGCATGTTGGGAAACCCATCCCGTTCTCATATATACTTGTTATTCACTCACTTGAGTGCTTGCTACATCGATATTTCCAAAGCATTCGATTCAGTTAACCATAACATTTTAAAAAAGGCTCAATGCCTAGGGAATAACGGGAATATTGCTGAATCGGATAAGGGACTATCTTACTGATAGACACGTCCCAGTTCGTGTTGGCAGCATCTTCTCTAGACGTCACGAGTGGAGTTCCGCAAGGCTCGGTGCTTGGACCTCTTCTATTCTTGGTGTACATGAACGATGTAGTAGAAGATATTGGATGAAACTTGATACTGTTTGCCGATGATATTAAAATATGGAAACGTGTTACGACTATTAACGAAATCAATCCGAAATCAATGAAGAGCCGACTTTAGAACCTGATACAATTTTCGATTTATTTACTCAAACAATATCAACACGATCAAAGATACACAGCCACTTAAATGATACAAGCAACCATCATAACTTAAACTCAAAAAGATGTTCAAAGTCCAACTCTTCCGAAGTCGAACCAATAAATTCCATTAGCACCACGTCATTAATCACGAAATTATGATCAAGTGCATGTATACCAACACAAACAACCTTATTAGCAAATGAAACGAAGTAATTGACCAAAATTTGCAACAAAACGATGTCGGATATAGTCATCATAAGAGAAAGGCACTTCTAGGCATCACTGTTTGACAATGAACTCCCTTACTCAACAATGTTGCTATTCCAACTTGACCGTTGGTGGAGTAGCACTCTACTTTATGCAATCATTTATCTGTAGAGTTATGAACGACGAGGCCCTCGATATACCCGATACATAGTGGGACTCCATGACTCTTACTACAGGAGACGAATGCATAATTGGAGAGATCTATCGTTCTCCAACAACAATTCTTGACCAAAAAGTTGAACTGCTTGAGGGTTCTACAGCCAGGAAGATCATCCATCACCTACACTTGATTCAATATTGAAAGGTTGAAAAAGCAAGTAACTTTACAATAACCACAAAGTCGAATTATAAGCACTTTTTCAGTTGCCCAGCACGGATGTTGCAAAATCGAAATTGCCTAAGGAATTCGCTGAATAGCTTAAATGATTCGACAAGCATTGTAGATACTTGCGGCTGTATTCATGCATGCTACCTTGACACTTATAAAGCTTTTGCAAAGTCGAACATAATTTACTCTTAATCAAGCTACATAAGCATGTTATTGTTGGAAAAGTGTATAAATTGATACGTGAATACCTTAGCAACAGATATATCTGAGTTCGTGCCTGTTGTCGAAGCAAATCGATGTAACTGTTGGTGACCCACAAGTATCGGTGCAGGGATCAATACTGTTTCTGATCTACCTGAGCGTTTTAGCAAAACCAGATCACAGCAAGATAGTTGTTCGCTGATGACATGAAAATATGGAGGCGAATCGGCGTCGAAGTTTGCCTTTCGCTACAAAACAACCTGAATGCATAGCAAACAGCCTTTGAATATAAAATTTGTACCTATGCATCGACTTTATGGTTAATGTAAAGTTCTAGTGTCGTGCTCACATGCCCGCCACTTCCTCAAGGATTCAAGGATTTATGGTTAAAAAAGTTAATACTTTACAACATCCCAGGATTACGGTATGAATAAAAACAAGAAAAATACAATAGTATAAAAGCAATAGAGAATATCAAATTTAAGGCTCGCGAATGTTATTCTTTTGCATATGTAAGTCCAATTTCGCTTTAAACGCCGCCAGGCAAGGAGAGTCCACCACATGTTGAGATAGGGAATTCCAAAGAAATATAGCACGCACGGCGAAAAAATGGCGCCGATAATCAATACGGGAACTTGGAACGTAAAGCGATAAGGTATGTCCGCGTGTCACTTCCCCATCACACACATCGAGCAAGTGTTTTAGTGGATGTCCTTCAGTAGACACAATTCTTTATGTCAGAATAATATCGCGTCGTATCCTCCTTTGGGTAAAGTCGCATAGACCCAGACGTTGCAATCTTTCGGTGTACGGCACATTGCGAAGACCAATCACTAACTTTGTTGCTCTATGGTAGATTTTATCGAAGAGAGCAATGTCTTTTCGCAGCCAAGGAACCCAGACCTCTACCGCATACTCCATCGTAGGGCGAAGGTAGACATTCATTATCCTTGGTAAGGTTGCCAGAGAGAATCTTCCAAATATTCTTCTAAAGATACCCAACAATCTGTTTGCCCGTCGATATATGTTCTGGCAGTGCGCTGTGCTCTTCAAGTTCCCGCTAATCCACACTCCAAGATCTTTTTCCAACTAGCTCCATGCTAGGTTTTCAGTTCCTAATCGATATGTCCAAGGAACATTCTTGCCAAGATGGAGCATCTTACATTTCTGTATGTTAAATGACATGTCATTCATGACCGCCCAATTCGACACGCTGTCCAAATCCATTTGCAGTTTCTCACAATCCTCTGCAGAACTTATTGGCGTCCAAATTTTCATGTCATCCGCGAACAGGACTATTTTGGACGATATGAGGGGGGGTAAATCATTTATGTACAGCATAAAGAGGAGCGGGCCTAGCACAGAGCCCTGTGGGACTCCACTGGTGGTTTTGAACGTTTGGGATAGCGTTCCGTTAACTTTAACTTGGGCGTCGCGATCTGAAAGATAGTCGCACAACCATGAGAGGAGTGGATCACATATTCCTAAACGCATCAATTTTTGAAGAAGCAAATGATTCTTGACTGTGTCAAAAGCTTTCGAAATGTCTAGGTAACAGACGTGGATGCAAGAACTTATATCCAACTCCTTTGTCCAGTCGTCTAGCGTTATGAGAAGATTCGTTAGACACGAGCGATGAGATCGAAATCCATGCTGCGCTGGCGAAAACAAATTCTGCGATTCAAAGTGTGCAACCATTCTTTTCGATACTATACGTTCCATGAGCTTAGCAATAACAGGTAAAAGTGTGACGGGACGATAATTTATAGTGTCTGATCGGCAACCGCCTTTGAAGATAGGTGTTATCACGCCGGACTTCCAATCCTTCGGTACAACTTCCTTAAGCAACGAATAGTTAAACAGGCTGGAGAGCGGTTCACAAAGCTGACGGTGACAGAACCTGAGCACATCCGGTGTGATGCCATCCGCTCCTGGGGATTTTCTTACATTTAGTTTGAGTAAATGGCTTGCAACAATCATTGGATTTATCGAAATATCGCACAATGTTTCGATTCCTGGTTCGATTGAATACTCAAAACGTTCCACTAAAACCTTTGGCACGAACACTTTAGAGTAGTAAATTGCTAGAGCATTTGCGGTTTCCAACGCTGTTTCAGTGAGTTTTTCACCATTCTTGATGGGAAAAATACCTGGTTTGACTTTCGCTTTCGCGTTCAGGATTTTGTATAGTAATTTAGGATTGCGTTCCATTTTTGACAGCAGCATCAATTGGTGCGCTTCCTTATTCTCTCGAATAAGTGTAGTCACTTTGTTGCGTAACATACGGAAATGTTGCAAAGAAGTAGAAGTATTGTTGGCTTTGTGTTGCACCCACGCTGCTCGCTTCATTGCTATCCACTTTTTTGTTCTGCTGCGGACAACAAAACGAAGTTCATGGACGCACCTTTTCTGAACGATCTGTGAGTTCTCGTCTATCTTCAGCTTCAGAAAACCTACAAGTTCGTTCCATTGCGCATCAGGGCTTATGTTGTCCATCTGAAAATGCGGAATCTGTACGAGCGATTTACTCAGGGCAAATTTATCTACCCGTCGAACCACCCCATTCGGAGCAAGCGATTGCTGAGTACTGCAAACATAGTCAAACACAAGCACTGAATGGTCGCCAAGACCCAGCGGAGCCTGGAATTCGATCGCTTCGATAGATTGTTCTTCCGATGTTAACACCAAATCTAAGACAGAGGGGTGGTCAGAACCTCTCCTCCGGGTACATTCGTGAACATGGTTGTATAACGGGACTGAATCTAGTACCTCTCTGAATTGGTATTCTAGCGTTTGTGGGGAGTGATCGTCTCTGATGATAAAGGGTGGACAGATTAAAATCACCCATAATAAGTGTCGTTGCTTGCTGGGTGCGAGTCAAGCGCTGAAGCACTTGGATCAACCTTTCGTTGTACGATTCCGTAGATGAAGGGGACCGGTAGACCACACCAATAAAGCAAACTTCACCAGACATCAGCGTTAAAGAGCACCAAATTGTATCCTCGAGCGTGAATTCTGTCTTGTCTATTGGATGGCACTGGAGTCGATTATGGTAATAAAGAGCAACAACACCACCACTTCTCTCTCGATCGTTCCTTATCAAATTCATATTTGGAATTGATATCTCCGTTTCAATCAATTGGGAAGAATACCATGTTTCTGTAATGGCGATAATGTCAGGTGAGTATCGCGAACATATCTCGGTTAGCTCAGCTAATTTGTTTGGAAGGCTTTGTGCATTTGTATATAAACATCTTATAAAGTTTGTGATGTTTAAATCATTGAAAGTTATCAAAGGGCCGACTCGGTTAGAGTCGGAATGCTCAAGTTTTTTTGGAGCCATCACATGACATTCAGGTTGAACCTCATCACTAGGCGTTTGAGGGTCGGTACTATCCGTTTGCTAGCTACCGGCTATTACCTTGGGCAAGCTCAACTTGACGTTTGGGGGTAGGTTTTTTCTATTAGCTTTCCATTCACTTTTGATAGTATCAGTCATTTCGGTTGTGAAGAAGGTTAGCTTTAAAGGGCTAGGACCTTGCCCTTTATAGTTGGCAGATCGCGGTATCCTAAAAGCATCCACAAGTACGGTATTTTTAATACCAATTGTTTCGGCTAGATATTTCCACTGTTTGTGGTCGTGCTCAGACTTTTCTTGCGAAGGTACGTCAGCAGCATCTTCTGGAACACCAAGAATTACAATACTTCTTGGATTACGTTCTTCACGAGATTTCTGCGACGACGTTCGCTCCCACCATGGTAGGTCTGCATGGATACGACATTTAGTCTCTGGAACACCTCCAAGAATGTAAGCATTTAAGAGTACGTTTTCCACGTCCTCCGCAGATTGCAGCGTTATTCTTAAAAGGCGAGGATCATCCGTATGAGGAGAATTCAGGTGGCGATTTAATCGAACTATTGATGAGGGTGTAACCGCGTCCAATCTCATCTGACTGCAGACTTTAAACCACTCAGCTAAGTCATGCTTTTGCTTAGCTTCAAACAGCGTTTCCTGCGACTCGGTCACGTTTGTACATATAACGCTAAGGTTTACACCCGCGGACTTTATTTTATAATTTGACTCAGTCATTTTAGTAGTGGATTTTTTGAGTCCTTTCTCGGTTCCGTTAAGTCGAGGAGTCACTGATCCCAACGAACGCTTCCCCGTTTTAGTCGCCATCTGCGCGGTTATCTGGGCAAATGTTGGCCTGCTCGAGTATGATGTATTATCTACCGGCTCTTCGGCAGTAACCTCTAAGTCGGTAACGACGGTGCCTTTATGACGTTTATTATCAGTTCATTCAGTTTTTGTATACTGGATTCCATTCCATTTAGACGGGTCTCAATATCATATTCAGGGGTTTTCGCCGCCGAGGCTGACGGTATTGATTTGGCCTTGCAAAGCAGACAAACATAACAGACACCAGGATAGTCATCTCCATTAATAATCGATACTAAATCCGAAGTCAGCGATTTGTCACATTTCGCATGCACTTTCAACAAACAGGCGTAACACGTGACAGACCTCGCCTTAGGACTTACCGACTTCCGGCAAACCGTGCACATGCATCCCGGTGCGCTTTGTATCCTTTTCGGGGTCATCCGGTCAGGGTTGTGTGCAGTACTGTTCAGTTGTGTGTGCACAGGCAGTGGTTCTGTCGAGCGATCGATGATGAATATGGTGAGCGCGACGAAAAGCGTTGCTCACTAATAAGAGCAAAGTCAGAATTGATTCCGGCGATGCGCTTCGGTAGTTGCTCTCACGACGTTGAATATATAACCAGTCGACGGCGAAGAATAAGATCTTTCCGATGACGTTAATCCCTTTGAGGACTTGAAGAGTATTAACAGAGTTGCACGCGTAGATCCAATATGGGAAAATCACGATAAATCCCAATTTGCTCGTATTATCGAATACCGCTACGAGAGTGGTATATCCAGAAAGCTGACTTCGAGGGGAGTCCAACAAGGTATAATATGTCCACGTACGTGTAAGTGTAAGAACAGTATATCCTGATTAACAGGAGCTCAAAATAATGCGACCGCACGGCACGAATATAGCTGAAAATTGCTTTCTCAAACATAACTCTTGAGGGAATCCAATCCTAAATCCATATAATCGCTTATACCTGACCGTGTTGCAGTTAGAACATCTTGGTTTCAATCACGTGAGCCATATAAGAATTCCTTGCGGTGCAATGAAGATAGGTCGATTCGAATATTGTTAAAAAATATATGGAGAAACATAATAAAAGCTTGCACAAATTAAAGCTTGATACTAGGAAGCATTGCATCCCTAGTGCTATCTACTGCCCACCATCTTACAGGATATTTACAGCATGCAAGAAAACATTCACCAAATACTGAAAACGCTCCTCTAGAGAGATTATCCTGGTTGCGTGAGCTAAGCAAGTTGACAAGAGTGGAAATTTACGACAATCAGAAAAAAACTGAAAGCAAAAATGCAAGAAATGTTTTCGTATACTTTAGTTTTGGATCACGAGTCTGCCAACAGGTATGGTGCACGGACCTATAATCGTGCAGAACTTCATTAATACTTAGGTTTCATCAAGATAAATAATCTAGAATTGGTACTGGGCTACAGGTAAAAACACACTGGAGTCACGCTGTCACTTTCTTTTAAGTCTAGGCCTGGGCAACCTGACAGGGTTTTATAACAGATAGTGGATTACAAACCTATTTGAACTAGACACATTTTAAAAACAGACGGTATAATATATTGATAAGCTATCAGCCGGGAAATATTTGGCAATTCAAATAACCATGATGATATCGCAGCAAATCCCGGCAGATTAGCCATCAAAAGTAAAAATCGGTAGGAGAATGATGATGCGATCGCTATGATTTCAAACGAATAGAGGAAGACTGAGGCGCAACAAGAAATACCGACTTCGCTGCTGCTCAATAAGTTTACTCAAGCGACCCTTAAATCCGAACAAACAAACTTCCCAACTCTCAAACGTGGTCTGATTTCGAACTTCAGATTTGTTGTACACCTCCCGGATGGAACACCAGTGAGCTTAGTGGGTCACGATGACGGATAAATATTGTAGTAGCTGAATATCAAGAGTCGCGTAAGCGAGGACAATACATTGTTGCCTAGGCCAAAACTGGGAACCAAGCTGAAAGGTGCGTTTGCGACGCCACATCTTGGTTGGCGGAAATCTCGTGGTGGCCAAACCGTCACATGGCATAAGCAGTTAAAAAACCTTACTAGTAACCTTTCCAAAGTCGGCGCAGCGCGTCCTCCAGACTGGTGTCCCCGCGATCAGATATCGCAATTGCTAGCTACGCTTTAGGAGGTCCCGAAACCGTGTTCAATTGCGGTGTTGCACTAAGCATCTTAGAGTGTTTGTTGTCAAGTGGAGTGACGAGCAAAGCTTCTTATGATCTTACTTTCTGTGAAAACCACAAAGAAGCAGTCGTCCTAACGTGGATCTACTCGTTTACGAAACTTGATTGAATGCAAGTTCCAAGTTCTTTTTTCTGTTTCCATTTCCTGTTCTTTTTTCTTCCTCATATCTGTCTAAACCTGGGCAACCTGACAGTATCTCAGCTCACGTGCAGTCTCTGACTGTTCGGCACTTTGCCTGGATCCGGCTTGTGCTTTCATACTATACACGTGTGGGTCTAAACACCTGAACATTTAGAAAACAAAACCAAATTCGAATGATGATTGCGCATGACACCTTGTATCGGTAAAATCGTTAAAACATGGATGTATTTTTATACAGATATGTTACAGTATTGGGGTACAACCATCAATGAGTGAGGAGAGATTAAGAAACAGAATTCTCCACGGACATTCGTTCGGTAATGAACGGGTGCTGCAGAGCTTCGTTCAAAGGTAATCGGCGAGAAGGGTCAAGTACAAGCATTTTTTCCAACAAATCTTTGAATTGTGTAACCTTTCGCAAAATGGGTTCCGTCAATTTCGTGTCGCCCAGCAACTCCGCCATCAAATCTCTTGTAGGTTGCAAGTTGCGAAGGACGGAGACCTTTTCCTAAAATGTGAAGGATAAAATGAAAAATGCAGTTTATTCATGTATGAAAGCACAAGTCTGGTTCAGGCAGAATGCCGCACAGTCATAGACTGCACATTGGTTAAGATACTGTCAGGGCATAGACAGATATGAGAAACGAAATAGAAATCGAAATGTTAGCGAAGCTCTAGCATTCTTCAGCATGCAGCTCACTACCGATGGTCAATCAATTCAGCAGAGTGTTAGTCGTACAGTATGGTATGGTACGAAAGCACAGGCCTGATCCAAGCAAAGTGCCATACAGTCAGAGACTGCACGTGGGCTGAGATACTATCAGGTTGCCCATGCCTAGACAGATATGACAAGAAACAGAAAGGAAAAAGAAATGGTAGTGAGACTGCAGCGTGTTTCAGCATGCAGCTCATTACCGATGGCCAATTAATTTAGCACGATGTTAGCCGCACATCACAGAAATACTGAACGATTGCACATCCGTGCACAGTACATAAGTACCGTACGATTCATAGACGCGATAAACTGGCAGCAAATGTTTGTCTGGCTTGGACTGATTATAAACTTCAATGGATCACAGGTATGAGATAAATTTTGGTCACATCTCATCGTTCGAAAAGAGAATAAAGAAAAACACATTCTCAAAAACAATTATCACGCCATTAAGACACGAGCAACACCCAAATCGAGAGTTTGGTCTTCTTCTATAGACATACAACCTCTCGACGAGCATTTATGGCGCTATGGAATGAAGCTGCTCAATCGGCGAGCGTCATGTACAACATGACATGCTGTTAAGTCAGGTAAAGTGGTGTATTGTCTGATAGACAGCAAAGAAGCTGAGATACAATGAGACAGAAAACACTCAAACCAAACTTCGGTGGCGCATGTTTAGCAGCAACATAGTAATAGCATGCATCGACGCTAAGTCGCGATGCAATAAGTGAAATGAGGTCATGTATTGTGGTGCTCACATCTCCATACCTTACACATCCCTTGTGAAAGGGATGAGGATGTGAGCACCACAATACATTGGTCTTTTATAAGCGCCTCGAGTGCATGGCCAGGAATCACTTTGTGATTGGGTTGTGTATTAAAACACCGTTGTCCTTTGTAAGAACCGTATACAACAGTGGCATACAAGTATAACAATGAAATGAGGTAAGTTGGGAGACGTTCATTGCAACGTTTGACATAACATAACATTGAATGACACGTACGTGGAGATTTTTAAATATTACATTTAATACGGGCATTCGAAATATGATCGAACCAATATTTAAAAATAAGCGGCGAGGATTCAGTCAAACTAATACGGTCGTATTTTGCTACGCTAACAAATGGTACCGCATACCTTTTGTGTGATCTTGTCCACCTCGTGATAGAGAAAATTGCATTGTTCGTCAAAGTGTTGCGATTTGAACATGCCACGACGAATGACTCGGTTCGGGAATCGACCGCGCAACTCCATCATCAACCGAAGCATCTCATTGTTTGTTTTTCCCGGGAACAGGATATGACCGGTGTGCAATTCGAACAAGGTGACCGCGGCGGACCACAAATCTATACCGTAGTCATAAGGAACGCCGAGAACTGAAGAAGACAGAATGAACAAGTATAAAGTACCGATTGTACTCGAGAACACCACAACCAAGAGGAGACAAAGCGGGTGAACAAGGGTTAACCCTTTGTCTACGGTAATTGGATATACGTATTTTATGATATTTTTGTGTTATTCTGCTTAACTATGGCATAAATAAAACACACGATTAATTTTTATGTTTTATGTATATATTTTCCATGATATTTTGAGGTGGTAACTGGAGTTACCGTCACAGTATTTAGAAACGTAATTTTACTGCTTGTTTAATTTCTATGGGCTAAAATTTGAGGTGGTAACTAGAGTTACCGTCAGTAGACAAAGGGTTAAATGTTCAAATTACCCCGATATAAACTCTTGCACAGCGCCTGCACTACATATAGGGGCAATAAGATTGTTGTGTTTTAATCACACATTCTCCGCAAAACACTCATTGGATGGAGTAACCAGAATCAGTTTCATTAGGCAATGAAATAACGGATGGATGATAAACAAAAGGTAACTATGGTGCTTTAAACAAACCATGGCCTCAAGGTAAAACCATGTTTAACCAGAGTTTCGGGTTCCACAAACTTAATTTTGTTGTTTCTGAAAAGGGCAAACAGACCAACACCAGAAGTGGAGGGCATGTGTGAGAAGTGTGAGTGACAACCCAACAATGGCGACTTATAGCGTTTTACCGCTGGACACATAATCATTGATTCCTTTCGGGAACACCAAGGTTCTTACAACAATTAATTAACAGTGGTTTCTAATTAAATTTTGTTTAGGACTATGATATTTCGATTGCGTGTTTTTCGTAATACACTCGACTCAAATTTAGCAAAAATATACCAGAATGATCAAAATTATTATCAGACAGATAGACATGAGAGAACAGCTAAAACAGACTAGTTGATGTAAAATTACGCTGTAGGCACGATGCCAGACAGGAGA
Organism: Atriophallophorus winterbourni; assembly: GCA_013407085.1. Taxonomy (NCBI): domain Eukaryota; kingdom Metazoa; phylum Platyhelminthes; class Trematoda; order Plagiorchiida; family Microphallidae; genus Atriophallophorus; species Atriophallophorus winterbourni. The sequence goes on from JACCGJ010024784.1 coordinate 12,331, forward strand.
ATAAAATCAAAACCACAACAATTATACAAAGGAAACACAACATCCATGTACATCGTTAGAGACAATTTCAGAAATACATAATAACCCGGATAAAATAATCATTATATTGATGATCGCAACAAGAATATAGAAGCAAATGGGAGTACACGTAATTTAGACCGAATTACGGTAAAATTAAGGAGTTCAGATTTTAATAGTAATAGTTGGGATAAGTCAAATAGGCGAATAATATTAGCAATACATCGACAAGGATGAGACTGGATGTGGGATGAGATACCGCAAAACTAAGTAGCATCTGATGTGACGTGGGGATGTTACAAATGGGAAAATTATAGCAAATATGTATGGATTAAAATTGTGCCCAATAAGGGAAGAATACGGAGGGGTTTTGATGGAATCAAGTTGCGTTTCGTTGGACGGTTTGTGCTCAGGTAGTGGTGACCGATAAATAAACTCATTTTTTGTTCCGACAGTAGGCGTAGTCTGCTAAAAACAAACCATCCAATCTTTTTCTGAAGAAAGCGTTATACACCGTTTTATGGTTTTTACAAAGAACCACGGTGTTCAAATACAGATCCATGAAACGATTGCGGGTCAAGCGCGCAAGATGCTTAGAATTAACCAGTGTTTACATAACAGAGCAGGTTGCTGGCTGCTTGTCGTTATCGGTAAGATTGGGTTCAATGAGTCTTGAAGGGTACTGTTAACTAGGCTTATTATAAAGAACTAAAGAACCAAAGTACAGATTCGCCGTGATCACGTGTGCACCACTCAAGAGTATCGTGCAGAGATGTGAGCACAACACTGGATTGTTCGAAAGGAATATTGAGTGTTTAATAATTCAACAAATGCACTATCGACGATATTTCACAATTGGCCCAAATAACCGCGAATAACTTTTTCAGAAGTGTAAAATCGAGATCGCGCAATAGAAGTCCGAATATAGTGCACCATTAGTGATAAGTTCAAACCAACTAACTAAGAGGTATCGACGAAACTCTCGGTATGGACTGATTAGTTGGAAACGCCGTTTGCTTTGATTTTTGATATCTATGTAGCAAAATAGATTGGGATTTATGAGTGGGGCAAAACAGAGCAACTCCGGCAGAACTAGCATGAAAACGTAGTTCCCAAAGCGAAAATGAGCAACTCTGATAGAAACATCGAGCATGACTGGTGCATGAGAAACATGAATTAAACCAAGCATAGGCGCAGTGCAAAGATTACCATGGAGCAGATGATGAACACGCCTCAACCGGGGATCCAACGGGGAAAACAGCCGGTACACGGGCCATGCACGATATGTGCAGATGGGAAAATTCGCCCCTGGTCGTAGGTCACGCCTCACACAAAGCTCCTATGATCACGTGAAGCGTGAAAATGAAATGAGCACAATATACGACAAAAAAGCACAGAAAACAATTTTTACCCGTGTGGGAAAGTAGGATGGAACGTATAAAATACAAGATGGTACACTTACTTATTTCCGGAGCACGATAAAAGCGAGAGACCAAATAAGGAGTTATTTCATTATCTTGAATAGGCGAGGCCGAGCCGAAGTCAGACAGCTTGAGCACAATTTTACTTTCGTTCACGAGAATATTGTCCGGCTTGATGTCCGCGTGCAGAATGCCACATTTACGCATTAGCTTTAGCGCAAGCAGAATTTGTTGCGTATAGGATCGCACGGCCGCAATATGTAGTCCAATGTTTCGCCCGTATTTTTTCAAAACCTCACGAAGATTCATACTCATCAGTTCAAACACCATGCACAAATGGCTCTTGTGAAAAAAGTGTCGGTATAGGCGTAAGCAGTGATAGCGATCGTTGGGATCGGAGTCGTTGAGCTTTTTCAACACCTCTAATTCCTTTAAACCTGATTTGTGCCTATAAAGCGAATATTAGAAACTGTGAAAAATCTCACAAGTCAGACGGCAAGGGTAACACACCTGTAGTAAGCGATAAATCCAAAGGTTCGTTGCACGTAAGGGTTGGCGATATCTCGCCAATAAGAACCGAATATTAGTTTACAATTATAACCAGCGGTTAGTAGGGCAAACAAAAATATCGGATTCTCACACAGACCCATATTACAACTCCATGGCCAGCTTAGTGGTGATTCCATTTATAGGCCTGGGCAACCTGACAGTAATATCGCCCATGAGCGGTCTCTGACTGTGCGGCACTTTGCAAAGATCAGGCTTGTGCTTTCATACTATACCATATACCATTTATACGAATCGCTAACTAAGCTGAGCATGCATTGCTCTTGTGAGTGATTATGTGTGGTAAAAAATTGTACCATGGTTGCGAAAGGTCATAAAACACCGTGCCGAAACCTTAAAGAGGCTTTTCAGAAGAGTACTGCAACCAAATGAGGTTTTGTGCACGAAAGTACAATGGTTAAAAGTCACTAGGTCCGGTATATGACAGGTGACATAGTACTAAATCCGTTAAGTTAACCCTAAAAAGTCCCAGTTTCGAACTCTACGTGCTACACTGGTTATTTTGCAGTAGAACAACATACAGAAACCTACGCCGGGCATGGTAGTTTTCAAAAGGCCAACTTGGAATATGTACACGTATTCTAATCGCTTATCGATAAACAGAACCAGTCAAGCAGTAAGAAAACAAGGAGAAAATTGGAGCGGATGTTCGAACGTTTACCAAGTTTTTATCACGAATGGTTGAACGAAACAGCCGATTCGATGCCCCGACACGCTTGAGAAAAAAAAACTAATCTTGAGAGATTGTCAAAAACTTATACGAAAACATTACAACCGTAGTATCCCGTAGCAGAGACGCAGAGTCGTGTTTTATATGGTCGCTTGACTGTTGCCTCTTTATTTTTAGCCCGGAATTGAACAAATACATATCACCAGAACAACTGCATTACGATGGGTAATGTAGAAAAAAGACACTACATAATAAAACGCGAAATGTTACTTACATGACCTCATTATTGCGAATAATTTTGATGGCGACCTCCATGTTGCCACGAGCGGCATCTCTTGCGCGGACCACGTTGGAGAAAACACCGTGACCCGTGTATCCGTAGACGGCGTAGCGTTTATCGAGCACTTCGCCAATCCGAACACCTAAAACAAGTGAACACATAAACGGACGTCACAAAAATCAAATAGTGCATAACAGTGGAAGAGTGTAGATTATGTAAGGGTGCTTTACTAAAGGTAAATAAGCTTGTGAAGGATAGTATGGTACGGTATGAAAGCACAAGTCTGATCTAGACAAAGTGCCGCACAGTCAGAGACTGCACGTGGGCTAAGATACTGTCAGGTTGCCCAGGCCTAGACAGATATGAGGAAGAAAAAAGAACAGGAAATGGTAGTGAGACACCAGCCTATTTCAGCATGCAGATCACTACCTCTGGCCAACTAATTTAGCACGGTGTTAGCCGCACCGCACAAAGTACTGCACGATTGCGCATCCGCGCATGAAAGATAGTACTTCACATCAAATATGTTTACCGTGTAAAGTATGACCAGTTATCATTCAGGGTGATAGCGTATTGCTTCACCTTATAAAAGAGCTATGTAAAATAAAGCCTTGTTAGACAACTGTTTACCAATCAGCAGAGTTAATATCGAACGGATACAACTGATTGCACACTCGGAAAGTTAATACATTGACTTCGGAATGTATGGCACATGAAAGCGCATGCCAGATCCAAGCAAAAAGCCGCACAGTGCACTAAAATAATGTCACGTAGCCGATGCTCAGACAGATATGAGAAACGGAATAGAAACGGTAGTGAGACTCTAGTGTGTTTCAGCAGGCAACTGTACGATTGCAGATCCGTGCAACTGACTTTGAAATACAAGCAAAATACTTAAAAAATTACTTTTTGATGGATTAAAGAGATAGACGGCCCGCTCTGTCATGCGCGAAACTCTGACATTTTCACCTTTAAACCTACGAAATAAAATGACAGGCAACAAATGATTCGCCAAATAATAAATGAAGCTCACATTATAGATCTGTTTTCAAAGGACCATTCTTTCGTAGTGTTTATTGACCAAATGCATACCAGTCTTCTAAGCTATTTATAAGTTGTTCCTACACTGATTTAGGCGGTCGGTTATGCTTATAAAAAGCAGACACTGGGTCATCAATTTGAAATTCCAATTTCAAAATCAATTTTATGTGACCGCAAAACGTTTTTGTCGGGAAAATGTTTCCTCCTTGATGGATGTTTGACAGTGATTGCAGAAAGACGAATAAAGTATTTACGTACACTGTGGTGTTGTGTTTACATCACCCGCACTACATTGCACAGGTCAATTTTGGTAGTCTCATAGTAATTTTATGATTCGGTATTTGAAGATCGTGGTTCTTCGTAAGAACCCTATATAACAGTGGCCTTCAAGAATAACTTTGTTTGTATTTGACCAAACTTTGCCTAACTTATCTAAGGAAACCTTACAGCAATGAATAGGAATCGAGAGCGTTAGGTTCTACTTATTGATTACTGGGGCCGGCTTACCGGGGTATCGAAAACAACATGAGGAAAAAGCGATTATGAAAAGGGTGATCACAGCTAAGAAATTTAGGGACCCCGTATCAGGTGCTTACATACAACAAACGGCAAAATCTCAAGGGAGTCTTTCCAAAGTGATTCTAACTGGCGCAAGTTGGCAGCTATCCTATGTGAGAGTAGAATAGAAAGCTACAAGATTCGGAACTTCATACAAAAATTGGACATAAGTTTTCATTATTCAGAAATCCATCAACAGGTTGGTGGAGAGCGTAATGCCCAGGAAACAGAGTAGTTTAAGGTGCTAATGAAACACCTTTGTCAGTTCTTGATCTAATTTTTGAGTAAAATTTTGCAATTCTTGTGTTTTAGTGTTTTTGGGGGTTGTGAAGCTATCCACGTTGGCAAGGATCTGGAATTGATTGCCGATGAGGCCGGTTGATATGCATTTTCTGCGATATGTGATTGAATGCAAATGGTCATTCCCACCAATACCGCGGATTTTTGTAACAACTTAAATTCCATAGATTAGTAGGTTTGTATATAGATCGACGTGCGTGGGCAGGTGCGATCCGAACCATCAATGAAGCCGGCTAATCCACCCGTGGAGCCAGCGCACTTACCAGGAACATAGAACATACCTCACTCAATAAACAGGAAATCAAAGCATTGAACAAACTGGAAACGAGACCAGAACATCGTTATACTTCCCGCTGACAAAGGAAGAATGACCGTCGTAATGAACAAGGCAGAATATATCGAGAAAGCTGAACAACTACTCCGTGACACAACAACATACAGACGGATAAACGAAGACCTGACAAAACGACTTGAAAAGAAAATCAACGCAACCTTGAAGAAATTGAAGTTCATGGGACAACTGAATGGAGTAGAAGAAACGAGAATGAAGCCGCAAGACTCCACTATACCAAGATTCTACGGATTACCAAAAATACACAAAGAAAATATTCCATTGCGCCCAATAGTTTCTTTGCCCGGAGGACCAACATACAAGTTATCTAAAGAGCTGCGGAGAAAATTGTTATACCTAGTAGCAGATTCGGAACATTCGGTCAACTCTGCCGAACAATTTTTGCGGAAACTGAAGAACGTGAAGATCGAAGAGGACGAACTAATGGTTTCTTTCGACGTAACGGCACTATTCACGTCAATCGACAGAACACTCGCCAAGCAAACTATATCATCGTTACTCAATGAAAAAGGAACGGAACATAATGGAAATCGATTGACACACGAAAGTTTAATGGAACTGATCGAGCTGTGTCTTCAAACGCACTTCAAGTTCAATGGAAAGATATATGAACAAATCCGAGGAACGCCAATGGGATCACCGATTTCCAGCTTAGTTGCTGAGGCAGTTATGCAACGTTTAGAACGAATTGCCCTACCAATAATCCGACCAAAATTATGGATCCGCTACGTGGACGACACCTTCGTGATTATGAAACGTACAGAACTGGATGAATCACATCGACTGCTCAATTGTGTATTTACCGGAATCCAATTTACCAAGGAAACTGAAGTTGACGGCTGTTTACCATTTCTGGATGTTCAAGTGAAGCGGACAAGCGATGGAACGTTAGAGACCTGCGTCTACCGGAAAACCACACACACGGATCAAATACTGAACTTTCACAGCAAGCACCCAAACACTCACAAACGCAGTTGCGTCAGAACTCTATTCAAAAGAGCGGCAACCCACTGCAGTACAGATGAACTGAGGAGAAAAGAAGAAGAATATCTGTTCAAAGTTTTCCAGAAAAATGGATATCCAAGAAGCTTCATACTACGCAACAGGTTCAACCGCCCCCAACAAAGAAACCCAGAAGAAAACAGAAGCAGACGCACTCTGCCCTATATCCAACATATCTCCGAAATCGCAGCTCGGGTACTTCGGCCACTTGGAATCGACATTGCGCATAAACCAGCATCAACACTCCGCAACCACTTCAACAACACGAAAGACAAAGTGGCAAAAGAAGAACAGTCGAATGTCGTCTACAAGATTTCATGCAGAGACTGCGAAAAGAACTACGTCGGACAAACAGGTCGCAAACTCAGCACAAGACTACATGAACACCAGTTGGCCGTACGCAGACATGACCGGAATTCACTGATTTCAATACATATTGATCAATTTGGACATCAGTTCGACTGGGACCGCACAAGAATATTAGCCAGAGGAAACGACCGACGGGCGCGAGAATTCCTGGAAGCGTGGCACTCAACAACAAATTCAATCAACCAGCATCTCCAACTGGCTGCAACATATGGACCAATGAGAAACCGCTCACGGAGAAGGCATAACATGAACTCGACCAATCCGCGGGAGTGACCGTGAACGGACAGACAAGCGGTATAATAACCAACGAATTTCAACTACAAGACGCTTCGAAAGAAGTTTTGATGATGATGTCATCTAGCCTGATGACGAAACGTCCAAGAACAACTACGCAAGCTCGGCGAACACAAGGTGAGCACCAAGTAAGTAAGTTTGTATATCCCTCCATCTTGGTTATAATACCAGCAGACAGAATTATACTTGAACTAGAAGGAGAAATAGTCGATGAACAAATTATACTTGTCGATGAGGACCGATCATGCAAACTGGGTTGCGACGGATAGGTGGGGCCACAAGCAAGTATCGTGAAATAGAAGACCGATTTCACAGCAGTTTTCACTAAAATAAACTTTCTAAATCACTTCACCTGTCAAGCATATAAGTCTATCAAAATACACACAAAATGTTTACAGCAGAAACAACTGTATGGTTCAATGAGATTCGCAAAAGTGGCTCTTGAGAAATCTATCATCAATGCATTGCAATCAAGCATCAACACAAGATGTCATAATACTGTCGTCTTTGTTCATAATGAAATTAATGATCATATGAAGATCTAACAACAAATTTTAAACTGCCGACAGGCAGTATTCTTTTAATCCGGTCAGCAAGTGAATATTATTCGAAATTATTTAACAAAATCACAATAAAACTCGTAAATGCTGTAGCGGGAAAATGATATTACAAGCTTACGATAATATCCCTCAGCATCATCCCAGTTATCCACCAAAGAATGGTTTTCTGCAGCCATGGCTCCGAGGGCCATTGTACCGGGGTTTGCTTGAGCACTGACTTCTACTTCATCGGCAAACATATCAAAGGTCTGCGGAGCATTTTTTGAGTTCCCTGGGGGCACAGCGAAAGGATTGGACGAATTGAGTCGCTTATGATCGCCAAGTAAGGCTATAGCAGCAGGTGCTTCGGCTCCAGAAAGGCGGCCATCTGTTGGGCTTTCGTCTTTAACTGAAAAAATTAAAAAAGAATGAATTCGAAAGCATGAAACGCCAAGATTAGAGGCGGAAATCAATAAAAAATAAAATAATTGAGAATTTTTAATTTTGACAAATTCTGATTTTAAAGGAAAGTACAAACTCTGTTTGGGGCGTTTGAACTGCTATTTTCACAGTTATTTAAGTTCTTAAGACGAATGCATGTATACAAAATAATTAAGCAATGAATTTAGAAAACGATCAACGAAATGCAGAATCATCACGAAGCACACGTCTGTAGTCAAATAACAATAGCACTAGAAATAAACTGAGCACTTACTCGATTCAGACGGTGGCAGGGATTTAAATGATTTCAGTTTATCTTGCATGATGCTATCGAAATCAAAACATTCAGTTCCATTTTCCAAATCATTTAGGCTATCAGTATGAGGAAGCTCAATCGGCGTGTCTTCATTCTTATGTGGCTGCGTGTGTGATTGTTTAAGTTGCTGTGGAATAAGAAAGTGAAAGCATACTTCTAGCAACCGCTGTCGTTCAAGTCTTCGTCGCTCGATTATTTTGTCTTCATCTTCGTCTTCCAATTTGACTAGAATTTTGCTATCCTCAGTATCCGAGGAGTCAACGTTGGTTTTCTGGTCCATGTGCAATCTTTTATCTTTGCGGGAAGATTTCCGATGAGGAGAAGCATCCTCAGATCTCTCGTGTTTACTTTTACGCCAGCGACTACGGTCATCAAGGTCACTGGTGTGGTAGTTACTATGAACTACATTTCGTGATTTGAACTCAGCTTCATAATGATGACGGTAGCGATCAGAACGGTGCCGGGAATCATAATCATCATCATCGTTGTGATGCCGTTCATGGCGATGGCTACGATGCTTATGTTTCCTGTGTTTTCTTGACGAGTCAACGTCCATTGAAAAATTAATCTGGAAAAAGGAAATAACCCTTTAGATCTGCGTGTAAACGTGGAGGATAATTCGAATCATTATAAACTCATCAGTTTTAAATATTACAGATAAGATCAGTTACGTAAAAGTAAAATACCCGTTAGCAGTTAACAACTGAAATGACGGTTGGAAAGTGAATACTCGATGTCAAACCCTTCTAAATATATTCAAAAAAGTGCATCTCAATCAATATTGTGGTTTATCATCACGACAATATCTCACACAGGATAAAGGACACTTTGTTTGAAGGTGAGGAGTGGACGGAATGACAATCTAAAACGACTTCGCCTCAGAACGATAAGAATGGGCATAGACATAAATTAAGCCGACAAATCCATTGATGGAGCCACCAGCACTGAGACGGTGGTGTGATGATTTGCATGCCTCACGTCCAATTTGTGCACGGATGTGCAATCGTGCAGCATTTCTGTGCTGTGCGGCTTACATCGTGCTAAATTGATCGGCCAACAGTAGTGAGCTTCATGTTGAAACACGCTGAAGTCTCACTACCATTTCTATTCCCCCATCATATCTGTCTAGGCCTGTGCAACCTGACAGTATCGTAGCCCACGTGCAGTCTGACTGTACGGCACTTTGCCTGGATCAAGCTTGTGCTTTCATACTATATACTACTAATTTTAGATGCATTGGGTGATTTTCTCCCGATATCAAACAAGCCACCCAACTGTTTTTGTATACGTATAATAAATTTTAAGTTTTCTGTTATAATTACTAATTCTCGCGTTCTATAAAATTAAAGACTTGTGTTGGGTGTTGCTTCTTGCAATTACTGGAAATATGCAGAAGCATTACACTACAACTCGATCTTTTTTGGAAAAAGCACGCCCGTCTGAAAGTATTGACGTAAAATATTTGCAAAAGCAGGAAACTATGAATTGCACGAATGTGCAATTGAGCAACGCGCCAGTACTGCGCGTGTCATACCGAGCTAAATTGGTTTGACAATGGTACTGAGCTGCATGCAGAAACACACTAGTCTCAATTCTATTCTCCCTTATATCTATCGAGGCCTAGGCAGCCTGACAGTATCCTAGGTCACGCGCAGTTTCTAACTATGCGGCACTTTGTATATATTCAGGCTTGCGACATGACACCGCATAACACTGGGCGCAAAATACTGCCCAATGCATAACAACAACTTAATTACTGATATCTTCAACTTTATCGCCGACAATTAGTCGTTATATATGTGGAGAAGATTATCAGTACGACAGGTCAATCGAATTCATGAAGTACAAGACGGAAAAGAAAGCACCAAGCAACATAAAGTAGGAATCGGGGTTAGGTAAACGCGTAAAACAGAGGAAAGCAAAACATCAAAATACGTGTAAATAGTAGTGATTTTTATAGTTTAATTGCGTTTTTAATTTTGGATAAAACACGATATAATGACAAAAATGCTCATTTGCATACATTTCCATCACGCACACACCCCACGGAAGGTTTCGTGCTGTTTGCACTTAACAGGTATGGTATGGTATGAAAGCACAATCCTGATCCAGACAAAGTGCCACAGTCAAAGACTGCACGTGGGCTAAGATACTGTCAGGTAGGGACAGTAGGATCTTGATCCGCATGCGCTTGAAACAGTGGAATGGAAAACCAACTTGTGATTGAACAGGTTGGTAGTACCAACCTTATCCACCACGGCATACAAGCGCAACGTGTTTTCCATTCTTCCGCTGTTTCAAGCGCATGCGGATCCTGATTCTACTGTCTCTACCTGATGAGTGCAAGCAGCACCAAACCGGTTATGGATGTAGGCGATGTAAATGCATGAAAATGAGTATTTTTGTTTATGATCATTGGTTTAAACCTTATCTACATGTGTTTGCACACATGTTATTGAACCGGCTGGTCGTATGATACAATGACATTCGAAAAATTATGATAATACTGAACTTAATTGGCGCCATTGAAGCCATATCACGCAAAGTTTCTAAACAAAGATTAGGTGGAGCTTTTGGACCTCAATGAGCCTAGTGCAACTGTGAGCTTCTTCATCCGAACGTGCCAAGTCATGAACTGACCACTGCATTGTTTCTCCAAGCCTCTACTGTGCTCTGCATGTCTCAACGTGGCAAATGAGTTGGCATTAAAAATTCTGAATCCGCGGATTCTTAGTCGCAAGAGCAGGTTGCACATATCTATATTAGTGACGCAATGCTGCAAATGAATGCTGCATGCATTGGTGTTCTACAGTTGATATGTGCAAAGTACACTTTATACCATGTAGCTTCATGGGCCAGACGGTTCAGGGTTTGTTGCATAGTGTGGGATATTTTCCAGAAGTTAGATGTCATCCGTCACAAGCCTGATTCAGGCAAAATGACGCGCAGTCAAAGACTACACGTGAGCTAAGATACTGTCAGGTTTCCCATCATCATCAAATACAGCATTACACCGGTAACAAGAACCAAGTGCTTACCTGCCATACAATAAAGAGATAGTGAAATATTCTAAAAGATATGGGGAAGGGTGGGACTTCAAAAGCTACTGAATATATAAAAGATTGGACATCGACGCACTGGGATGAGGTGCCTACACCTAGAACCAAACGTGTTATGAACTAGTAGAGCGACATCAGCATGACAGCTTCCTTGCGATTTTCGCTGTCAAGCATAATAACAAGCTTTCCTCGCCACTTCACTTCACAACAGAAAGGATTAATCAAACAATCCAAGATGTCTACAACAAGACAGCCAGTGAACAAGAGTTGGGGCCATATAGCTAAGCGTAAAAAGCCACTGTGAATTTTCCTCGTTTGGACCACAACCTAAGAGACAGATCGCCCCAATCGCAGCTAGATTAACAGTCAAAGCCTTCATCTGCTTGTGTCAAGTCAGTCTGCCACCCTTACAACGACGCCATTCCGAGTTAAGAGTACCAGACAAAACCGCGTTAGGAAAACGATGATTTCCCATTCGCAATACGTGGCCTAACCAGAGACGTTTATGCACATTAACTTGTTTTTCGATGTCTACGTCGTTACTGTTATATATTACCAGAGTAGAACCCAAGTAATAATTACTGAAAAACCGTTATGCTATTAGTCACTATTGACTAACTAAACCCAACACTACGCGTAGCAAGAACAAAGGCAGGCTCTTCAGGCAAAGAGCTTTACCGTCTCGGATCAAAAGGTCCTTTAGGCTGCGGCTCGTCTGTATTTATACACTGTTTCTGGCAAAACACAATATGGTCGACAAATGGACTCATCAGAATCGAGAATCATAAATTCAAAGGGTTTTAAAAGTTATAATGAGTTTTTGAGGAAAATAATATTTTCTCAACAGTTACCAAGGATTCTATTACGGATAGGCGCGTAACGTATCGAATTGTGTCCAGTAACTCCAGTGATGGCGCGGGGACAGCGATTGTCGAATACTTGTAGACGTCTTATTTCTTCTTTCACAGTTACCAGGTTTCACATCCGTACAGTAAAAACACGCGTACTGTAGCCTCATAGACTCTACCCATGAGCTCTAGAGACAAACTTGTTTGACGCCAGAGATGACCTAAATTACGAAAAGCTACCGTAGCTCTGTAAATGCGAGGTGAGATCTTATTTAAACCAGTGTTGCTAGTAATGCAACTACCCAAATAGGTAAAAAAAAGTCTACAGTCGCAAATTCCTCATTATTGGGGCTTAGTGCTGTTTAGATCGGATCAATAGCCTGTAACAGAACTTAGCACTTGAGAGGTGTAAACCGAATACCAAAGGATGGTATGATACGACCTAGTCGGTCTAAAGTAGACTGAGCATCCGCATATGAATCGAAGAGAAGAACAACATCGTCAGCATAATCAAAATCAAAAACTTACTTATCGCGGCCTATCTGGATGCTCGGTGTCGGTACGCCAGCATTACATACATCCATTATAGCGCCAATCACAAAATTGAACAAAAATGGAGAAATTGTACACCCTTATGGAACACCATTAATCGTAGGAAAGTTGGCTGAAAGGCTATTGTACACCCTAACACGCCTAGAATTAAAAGAATAAAGTACTCGAAATATGTTATTATACTTTTGCGGAACACCTTTGTGTAATAAGGTATTAACTAATGCGTTCCTCTAGAAAGAGTCAAAAGCACCAATTAAAATCAAGAAATATCGCGACAGTGGGCTGCCTGTAAACATTTCGGCTTCGCTCGGAGACGTTAAATCAACCGACCAGGGTCCACAACTCGGAAAAGAAGGCAATGGACTATCTGCAGCTGGCCAGATAAATTGCTCATGAAAATGCTCCGCCATGGCTGATCATCGTTAGGCGGACGCCAAGTTGCACACTGCCACATTTTATGCCTAACCGAAGTGCTATTAATAAATAGTCTGTGCTGTGCACATAGGTGAAGAAAGCGTTTATAATGAT
>JACCGJ010024785.1:0-33143 GCA_013407085.1 Atriophallophorus winterbourni
AAACGTCTTGAACCAATCTGAGATCGACAATGTTTCAACCAATCAGAGCTAACAATGCCTAATATTTCAGTCTAAAAACTACAAATGTTTTAAACCAATCTACAATGGACAATGTTTGAACCAATTAGAGCTGACACTGCATTATATTTCAATCAGAAAATTACAAACGTCTCAAACCTATCTGAGATCGACCATGTTTGAAACAAACAAAGATGACAATGCTCAATATTTCAGTCTAAAAACTACAAATGTTTTAAATTAATCTGAGATCGACAATGTTTGGACCAATCATTGCTGACAATGCCTGATATTTCTCTCCATGAACTACAAACGTTTCAAACTAATCTGAGATCGACAATTTTTCAAACAATCAAAGTTTACAATGCTCAATACTCCAGTCCAAAATCTACAAACGTTTTGAACCAATTTAAGATCGACAATTTTTGTACCAATCAGAGCTGACAATGCTTACTATTCCAGTCCAAAAAATTACAAACGTCTTGAATCAATCTGAGATTGACAATGTTTGAACCAATCAGAGCTGACAATGCACAATATTTTATTCGAAAAACTACAAACGTTTTGAACAAATTTGAGATGGACATTTTTCAAACCAAACAGAGATGACAATGCTTGTCAATCCAGTTCCAAAACTACAAACATTTTGAACCAAACAGAGCTGACAATGCCTAATATTTTAGTTCAAAAGTTACAAATGTTTCGAACAATATCAGATCGACAATGTTTGAACAAATCAGATATAACAATGCCAGATATTTCAGTCGAATAACTGCAAACGTTTTGAAAATATCACCTATCACCTCGAAAACAATAGACTGCTTGCGACTGAACAGCAAGGTTTCATGAAACATCACTCATGTCTATCTAACCTCTTGCTCACCATAAACGACTGGACTGAGTGAACAATGGTTACTCCATTCACGCATGCTTTTGAGACATTTCAAAGGCTTCCGAACGCCCCAATCATATTTTTTATCCCGAAACTTGAATTGCACGGGATAACAAGAAAACTTCTTGCTTGGCTAGAACACTATTTACGTGACCGGAAGACTTAAGTCAGAGGTGACGGCGCTTTATCGAAACCATTCAAAATTATGTGCGGAATGCCCTAGGGTTCGGTCCTCGGACCTATTTGGTTTTTGATCTACGCAATCGACATTCCCGAGCGTGGTAAATGCAAGATTATGTTATTTGCAGACGATATGAAGCTTTGAAGAAGCATAAGTATAAATGATGACTGTGAAACTTTGCAGAAAGATCTAAACACATTGCACGTTTCGTCTTCGAGAAACAAACTACCATTCAACTTCTAAAAGTGCAATGTGTTGAACATTGGGAAGGTTGTTAATTACAACTACACTCTTGGGTCCCACCAACTCTTCTAGACCACTGAAGAGAAGGATTTGGGTAGTTCGACCAGTTCAAGTCTGGAGACTTTACTCTTGTGCAAAGCGGCTAACAAAAAGGCGTCACAAGTATTGGCGTTATTCAGACAAATTGTCGGCAGATTCTCCAATCAGTCGGTGTCCCGTATCATAAACAACTATCTAAGAGCAGCCGTGGAGTACGCTGTTCAGACTTGGTCACCCTGGATTCAGAAAGACATGAATCTTCTGCAGCGTATTAACCACCGAACCACAAAGCTTGTACTCGGACTAGCTGCTCAACCATATGAAGAACGTTTGAGGAGTCTCAATCTTTTCGACTTTCGCTGTCGTCGACTAAGAGGTGACCTCATACTGATGTACAATATTATGCACGTCCCTAACCATACCTTGTCCAAACATTTCACACGCTCGCCACCCCGTGCCAGTTGGAAGCATGAACTTTCAGTGCGTTATCCCTCTTCAAGACTGAACTGTAGAAGATATTCGTTTCCTGTATGTGTAAGTTTCACATGTAACACCCTCCCATCCACTGTTACACACTCAGCCAACCTGGCCATTTGTAAAGCTAATTTGGACAATAACTCAAGAGACAACCCATACTTTGATACGATTAACACTACATGAGTTTTCCTGTTCTTCTTTTTATTGTATATACGTCATAACTCCTTCCTATCGTTATTGTTAAGCTAAATGCTTTTTAGACCATTACAACTTTGAATCACTTTGAATCACTATGAACAAATCTGTGATCTACAATGTTTGAGTCAATCATAGCTGACAATGCTTATTATCTTAGTCCAAAAACAACAAACGTTGTGAACCAATGTTAGATCGAGAATCTTCGTAGTATTCAGAGCTGATAATGCTTATATTTCAGTCTAAAAACTACAAACTTTTGAACCAATGTTAGATCGATAATCTTTGAACAAATCAGAGCTGACAATGCCTGATAATTCAGTTCAAAAACTGCAAACGTTTTGAACCAATCTGAGTATGAAAAAGAATAAAACAACCGGAGCTAGAAATGCTTAATATTTCAGTCTTAAAACTACAAACGTTTTCAACCAATGATAGATCAAGAATTTTTTACTAATCAGAGCTGACAATGCCTAATATTTCAGTCCAAAAACTACAAACGTTTTGAACCAATCTTTATCGACTGTGTTGAAACAAATCAGAGCTGACGATGCCTGATATTTCAGTCCAAAAACTACGAACATTTCGAACCAATCTGAGATCGACAATTTTTAAACCAATCACAGCTGACAGTGCCTAATATTTCAGTCTCAAAACCACGAACGTGTTGAACCAATCTGAGATCAACAATTTTTGAACCAATCACAGCTGACAGTTTCTAATATTTCAGTCCCAAACCCACGAACGTTTTAAACCAATGTGAGATCGACAATTTCTGGAACTATCAGACCTGACAATGCTTATTATTTCAGTCCAAAAAAATTGAACGGTTTGAATCAATCTGAGATCGACAATGTTTGAACCAATCAGAGCTGACAATGCTCAATATTTTATTCGAAAAACTACAAACGTATTGAACAAATTTAAGATGGACATTTTTTGAACCAATCACAGTTGACAATGCTTGTTATTTCAGTCTCAAAACTACAAACAGTTTGAACCAATCAGAGATGGCAATGTTTAATATTTTAGTTCAAAATCTACAATCGTTTTAGAATAATTTCGAATCGACAAGGTTTGAAACAATCAGAGCTGACAATGCCTAATATTTTAGTTCAAGAGCTACAAATGTTTCGGACAATATGATATCGACAATGTTCTAACAAATCAGATATGGCAATGCCAGATATTTCAGTCGAATAACTGCAAACGTTTTGAAAATATCACCTATCACCTCGAAAACTATAGACTGCTCGCCACTAAACAGCAAGGTTTCAGGAAACATCACTCATGTCTATCTAACCTCTTGCTCACCATAAACGACTGGACTGAGTGGACAATGGTTACTCCAACCACGCATGCTTTTGAGACATTTTAAAGGCTTTCGAACGCGCCAATCATATTCTTTAATCCAGAAACTTGAATTGCACGGGATAACAAGAAAACTTCTTGCTTGGCTAGAAAACTATTTACGCGACCGGAGTGCTTAAGTCAGAGTTGACGGCGCCTTATCGAAACCATTCAAAATTATGAGCGGAGTGCCCTAGGGTTTGGTCCTCGGACCTATTTGGTTTTTGATCTACGCAATCGACATTCCCGAGCGTGGTAAATGCAAGATTATGTTATTTGCAGACAATATGAAGCTTTGAAGAAGCATAAGTATAAATGATGACTGTGAAACTTTGCAGAAAGATCTAAACACATTGCACGTTTCGTCTTCGAGAAACAAACTACCATTCAACTTCTAAAAGTGCAAGGTGTTGAACATTGGGAAGGCTGTTAATTACAACTACACTCTTGGGTCCCACCAACTCGTCTGGACCACTGAAGAGCAGGATTTGGGTAGTTCGACCAGTTCAAGTCTAAAGACTTCACTCTTGTGCAAAGCGGCTAACAAAAAGGCGTCACAAGTATTGGCGTTATTCAGACAAATTTCCGGCAGATTCTACAATCAGTCGGTGCGCCCTACCATAAACAACTATCTAAGACCAGCGCTTGGTCACCCTGGATTCAGAAAGACATAAATCGTCTGCAGCGTATTCACCACCGAACCACAAAGCTTGTACCCGGACTAGCTGCTCAACCATATGAAGAATGTTTGAGGAGTCTCAATTTTTTCCACTTTCGCTGTCGTCGACTAACAGGTGACCTAATACTGATGTACAATATTATGCACGTCCATAACCATACCTTGTCCAAAATTTTCACACGCTCGCCACCCCGTGCCAGTTGAAAGCATGAACTTTCAGTGCTTATTCCCTCTTCAAGACTGAACTGTAGAAGATATTCGTTTTCTGTATGTGTAAGTTTCACATGTAACACCCTCCCATCCACTGTTACACACTCAGCCAACCTAGCCATTTGTAAAGCTAATTTGGACAATAACTTAAGAGACAACCCATACTTTGATACGATTAACACTACATGAGTTTTCCTGTTCTTCTTTTTATTGTATATACGTCATAACACCTTCCTATGGTTATTGTTAAGCTAAATGCTTTTTAGACCATTACAACTTTGAATCACTTTGAATCACTATGAACCAATCTGTGACCTACAATGTTTGAGTCAATCATAGCTGACAATGCTTATTATCTTAGTCCAAAAACAACAAACGTTGTGAACCAATGTTAGATCGAGAATCTTTGTACTATTCAGAGCTGATAATGCTTAATAATTCAGTCTAAAAACTATAAAAATTATGAACCAATGTTAGATCGATAATCTTTGAACAAATCAGAGCTGACAAGGCCTGATATTTCAGTCCAAAAACTGCAAACGTTTTGAACCAATCTGAGAATGACAAAGAATGAAACAACCGGAGCTAGCAATGCTTAATATTTCAGTCTTAAAACTACAAACGTTTTCAACCAATGATAGATCAAGAATTTCCTAATATTCAGAGCTGACAATGCCTAATATTTCAGTCCAAGAACTACAAACGTTTCAAACCAATCTTTATCTACTATGTTAAAAGCAATCAGAGCTGACGATGCCTGATATTTCAGTTCAAAACTACAAACATTTCGAACCAATCTGAGATCGACAATTTTTGAACCAATCACAGCTGACAGTGCCTTTTATTTCAGTCTCAAAACCACGAACGTTTTGAACCAATCTAAGATCGACAATTTTTGAAACAATCACAGCTGACAGTGCCTACTATTTCAGTCCTAAAACCACGAACGTTTTAAACCAATGTGAAATCGACAATTTCTAGAACTATGAGACCTGACAATGCTTATTATTTCAGTCCAAAAACCTTAAACGTTTTGAATCAATCTGAGATCGACAATGTTTGAACCAATCTGAGCTAACAATGCCCAATATTTCAGTCTAAAAACTACAAAAGTTTGAAACCCATTTTAGATCGACAAGGATTGAACCAGTCAGAGCTGACAATGCTTCATATTTCAGTCAAAAAACTACAAACGTTTTGAACAAATCATAGCTGACAATGCCTAATATTTCAGTTTGAAAACTACAAACATTTTGAACTAATCTGAAATCGACAATATTTGAACCAATCACAGCTGACAATGCTCAATATTTCAGTTCCAAAACTACAAACGTTTGAACCAATCTGAGATCGACATTTAAAAACCAATCAGAATTTACAATGCTTAATATTTCAGTCTAAAAACTACGAACTTTTCGAACCGATCTGCCATCGACAATGTTTGAACTAATCAGAGCTCACAATGCCCAATATTTCAGGTAAACAACTACGAACGTTTTAACCAATCTGAAATCGACAATGTTAAAACCAATCAAAGCTGAAAATGCCTAATATTTAGGTCCAAAAACTACAAACATTTTGAATTAATCTGAGATCGACAATGATTGAAACAATCAGAGCTGACAATGCTTAATATTTCAGTTTAAAAACTACAAACGTTCTTAACCAATGTTAGATCGAGGATCTTTGTACTAATCAGAGCTGACATTGCCTCATATTCCAGTCCAATAACTACAATCGTTTTGAACCAATCTGAGATCAACAATGTTAAAACCAACCAAAGCTGACAATGCTTTATATTTCAGTCTAGAAACTATCATCGTTTTGAACAAATCTGAGATCGGCAATGTTTGAACAAATCAGAGCTGACAATGCCTAATATTTCAGTTCAAAAACTACAAGCGTGTTGGATCAATGTTAGATCGAGAATCTTTGTACTAATCAGGGCTGACAAAGCATACTATTTCAGTCAAAAAATAACGAACAATTTGAACCAATGTTAGATTGAGAATCTTTGTACTGATCAGAGTTGACAATGTTTGCTATTTCAGTCCAAAAACTACAAACGTTTTGAACGAATCTGAGATCGACAAAATTTAAACCAATCACGGCTGACAATGCTCCATATTTCAGTACCAAAACTACAAATGTATTGAACCAATCTGAGAATGACAATGTTTAAAACAACCAGGGCTAGCAATTCTCAATATTTCATTCTAAGAACTACAAACGAGTTGAACCAATGTTAGATCGAGAATCTTTGTACTCTTCAGACCTGGCAATGCTTGATAATTCAGTCCAAATCTAAAAACGTTATGAACCATACTGAGATCGACAATGATTAAATGAATCAAAGCTGGCAATGCCTGATATTTAAGTCCAAAAACACCAAACGTTTTAAACCAATCTGAGGTCGACAATGTATACGCCAATCACAGCTTACAATGCCCAATAATAAAGTTCAAAAATTACAAAACATTTTGAACAAATCTGAGATCGAAAATGTTTAGAACAATCAGAGCTGACAATGCCTAATATTTCATTCTAAAAACTACAAACGTTTTGAACCAATGTTAGATCAAGGGTCTGTGTCTTAATCAGAGCTGACAATGCTTGATATTTCAGTCCAAGAAATACAAACGTTTTGAACCAATCTGGGATCGACTATGTTAAAACCAATCAGAGATGACAATGCTTTATATTTCAGTCTAAATACTACCAACGTTTTGAACAAATCTGATATCGACAATGTCCGAACAAATCACAGCTAACAATTCCTAATATTTCAGTCCAGAAACTACAAACGTTTCGAACCAATTAAGAATGACAATTTTTGAAACAACCAGAGCTGGAAATGCTTAAAATTTCGGTCTGAAAACTACAAACGTTTTGAACCAATGTTAGTTCGAGGATCTTTGTACTAATCAGAGCTGACAATGCTCAATATTTCAGTCCAAAAACTACAAACTTTTTGAACAAATCTGAGATCGACAATGTTTAAATCAATCAGAGCTGACAATGCTCATTATTTCAGTTAAAAAACTACCAAAGTTTCTAACCAATCTGAAATCAACAATGTTTAAACCAATCAAAGCTGACAATGCCTATTATTTCAGTCCAAAAACGCTAAACGTTTTGAACCAATCTAAGGTCGACATTGTTCGAACCAATCAGAGCTTAAAATGCCAAATTATTAAGTCCAAAGACTACAAACATTTTTATCCAATATGAGATCGGCAATGTTCAAAACAATCAGAGCTGACAATGCTCAATATTTCAGTTTAAAGACTACGCACGTTTTGATCCAAAGGTAGATCGAGAATTTTTGTACTAATCAGAGCTGACAATGCCTGATATTTCAGTCAAAAAGCTACAAACGTTTTGAACCAATTAAGAATGACAATGTTTGAAACGACCAGAGCTGGCAATGCCTAATTTTTCAGTCTAAATACTACGCACGTTTTGAACCAATGTTATATCGAGAATCTTCGTAGTGATCAGTGCTGACAATGCTTGATATTTCATTCCGAAAACTACAAACATTTCGAACTAATCTGAGATCGACAATGTTTGAATCAATCAGAGCTGACAATGCTCAATATTTCAGGTAAAAACTACTAACGTTTTTAACTAATCTAAAATCGCTGAAGTTTGAACCTATCGAATCTGACAATGTCTAATACTCCAGTCTAAAAACACTGAACGTTTTGAACCAATCTGAGCTAGACAAGGTATGAACCAATTAGAGCTCACAATGCCTAATATTTAAGTCCAATGACTACAAACATTTTTAACCAATCTGAGATTGACAATGTTCAAAACAATCAGAGCTGACAATGCTTAATATTTCAGTTTGAAAACTACGCACGTTTTGATTCAAAGGTAGATCGAGAATTTTTGTACTAATCAGAGCTGACAATGCCTGATATTTCAGTCAAAAAGCTACAAACGTTTTGAACCAATTAAGAATGACAATAATTGAAACAACCAGAGCTGGCAATGCTTAATTTTTCAGTCTAAAAACTACTCACGTTTTGAACCAATGTTATATCGAGTATCTTCGTAGTGATCAGAGGTGACAATGCTTGATATTTGAGTTCGAAAACTACAAACCTATTGAACTAATCTAAGATCGACATTGTTCGAATCAATCAGAGCTGACAATGCTCAATATTCCAGGTAAAAAACTACGAACGTTTTTAACCAATCTAAAATCGACAAAGATTAAACCTATCGAAGCTGACAATGACTCATGTTTAAGTCTTAAAACAGTAAACATTTTGAACCAATCTGAGGTAGACAATGTATTAACCAATCAGTGCTGACAGTGCTCAATATTTCAGTTAAAAAAATACAAACGTTCTAAGCCAATCTGAAATCAACAATGTTAAAACCAATCAATGCTGACAATGCTCAATATTTCAAATAAAAAATTACGATCGTTTTTAACGAATTTAGAATCGACAATTTTTGAACCAATCAAAACTGACAATGTATAATATTCCAGTCCAAAAACAATAAACGTTTCGAACCAATTTGAGGTCGGAAATGATTGAACCAATCAGAGCTTACAATGCCTGATATTCAAGTCCGAAAATTACAAAACTTTTTAACAAATCTGAGATCGACAACGTTTGAAAGAATAAGAGCTGACAATGTTTAATATTTTAGTCCAAAAACTTCAAACGTTTTGATCTAATGTAAGATCGATAATCTTCGTAATAATCACAGCTGACAATGCTTGATATTCCAGTCCAAAAACTACAAACGTTTTGAACCAATCTGAGATCGACAATATTCCAACCCGTCACAGCTGACAATGCTGAATATTTCACTTTCAAAACTACAAACGTTTTAAACCAATCTGAGATCGATAATATTTGAATGAATCAGAGCTGGCAATGCCTGATATTTCAGTCCAAAAACTACAAACGTTTTGAACCAATGTTAGATCGACATTGTTTGAAGCAATCAGAGTTGAAAATGCTCATTATTTCAGGTAAAAAACTACAAACGTTTTTAACCAATCTGAAATCGAAAATATTTAAACCAATCAAAGATGACAATGCTTTATATTTAAGTCCAAAAACACTAAACAATTTAAATTAATCTGAGGTCGACAATGTTTAAACCAATCACAGCTTACAAGGCCCAATAATAAAGTTCAAAAATTACAAAACATTTTGAACCAATCTGAGATCAAAAATGTTTAGAACAATCAAAGCTGACAATGCTTAATATTTCTTTTTAAGAAAAACTAACGTTTTGAACCAATGTTTGATCGAGTTTCTTTGTACTAATCAGAGCTGACAATGCTTGATATTTCAGTCCGAAAACTACGAACGTTTTGAACCAATCTAAGATCGACAATGTTTTAATCAATCAGAGCTGACAATGCTCAATATTTCAGTTGAAAAACTACGAACGTTTTTAACCAATGTGAAATCAACAATGTTTCAACCAATCAAAGCTGACAATGCCTATTATTTCAGTCCAAAAACACTAAATGTTTTGAACCAATCTGAGGTCGACAATGTATAAACAAATCAGAGCTCACAATGCGTAATATTTATGTCCAAAAACTACAAACATTTTGAACCAACCTTAGATCGACAATATTTGAACCGATCACAGGTGACAATGCTCAATATTTCAACCCCAAAACTGCAAACGTTTTGAATCAATCTGACATCGATAATATTTGAACAAATCAGAGCAGACAATGCCTGATAGTTCAGTCAATTAAGAATGACAATGTTTGAAACAACCAAAGCTGGAAATGCTCAACATTTCGGTCTAAAAATTACAAACGTTTTGAACAAATGTTAGATAGAGGATCTTTGTAATAATCATCGCTGACAATGCTCCATATTTCCGTCAAAAAACTACAAACGGTTCAAACTAATCTCAGATCGACAATGTTGAACCAATCAGAGCTGACAGTGTTCATTATTTCAGTCCAAAAACTACAAACGTTTTGAAGCGACCTGGGATCTACAATGTTTGAACCAATCAGAGCTAACAATGCTCAATATTTCAGTCCAAAAACTACAAATGTTACAAAGTAATCTGAGATAGACAAAGTTTGAAACAATCCAAGCTGACAATGCTTGATATTTCAGTCCACAAATTACAAACGTTTCAAACCAATCCAAAATCGACAATATGTGAACCAATGAGAGCTGACAATGCTTAATGTTTTATTCTAAAACTACAAACAGTTTGAACCAATTTGAGATCGACAATGTTTTACCAATCAGACCTGACAAGTTTTAATATATAGGTTCAAGAAGTACAAAGGTTTCGAACGAATATGAGATGGAAATTGTTTGAATCAATCAGAGATGACAATGCTCAATATTTCCCTCGAAAAACTACAAACGGTTTGAACTAATCTCAGATCGACAATGTTCGAAATAATCAGAGTTGACAATGCTTATTATTTCAGTCCAAAAACTACAAAAGTTTTCAAGCGACCTGGGATCGAGAATGTTTAAACCTATCAAAGCTGACAATGCTTAATATTTCAGTCAAAAAACTACGAACGTTCTGAACCGATCTGACATCTACAATGTTTGAACCAATCAGAGCTGACAATGCCTAATATTTTAGTCTAAAAAGTACAAAGGTTTTGAACTAATCTAAGATTCACAATTATTGAACCAATCAGAGCTGACATTGATTAATATTTCAGTCCGAAAATTACAAACGTTTTAAACCAATCTGAGATCGACAATGTTTGAACCAAACAGAGCTGACTATGCTTAATATTCTAGTCTTAAAATGTCAAATGTTTTGAACCAAACTGAAATCGACAATATATACATTTGCATGCTTTTCCGTCATTCACACCCCACGACCGGTTTCGTGCTGTTTGCACTCATCAGGTAGGGACAGTAAGATCAGGATCCGCATGCGCTTGAAACAGTGGAAGAATGGTAAACAAGGAGCGCTTGTATGCCACTGTTGGATAAGGCTGGTACGACCAACCTGTTCAAAGCATGTGTCCAAACACATGTTAAATGGGGTTAAACCCATAACCATGAAACAAAATATTCATTTGCATGCTTTTCCGTCATTCACACCCCACGACCGGTTTCGTGCTGTTTGCACTCATCAGGTAGGGACAGTAAGATCAGGATCCGCATGCGCTTGAAACAGTGGAAGAATGGTAAACAAGGAGCGCTTGTATGCCACTGTTGGATAAGGCTGGTACGACCAACCTGTTCAAAGCATGTGTCCAAACACATGTTAAATGGGGTTAAACCCATAACCATGAAACAAAATATTCATTTGCATGCTTTTCCGTCATTCACACCCCACGACCGGTTTCGTGCTGTTTGCACTCATCAGGTAGGGACAGTAAGATCAGGATCCGCATGCGCTTGAAACAGTGGAAGAATGGTAAACAAGGAGCGCTTGTATGCCACTGTTGGATAAGGCTCGTACGACGAACCTGTTCAAGGCATGTGTCGAAACACATGTTAAATGGGGTTAAACCCATAACCATGAAACAAAATATTCATTTGCATGCTTTTCAGTCATTCACACCCCACGACCGGTTTCGTGCTGTTTGCACTCATCAGGTAGGGACAGTAAGATCAGGATCCGCATGCGCTTGAAACAGTGGAAGAATGGTAAACAAGGAGCGCTTGTATGCCACTGTTGGACAAGGCTGGTACGACCAACCTGTTCAAAGAATGTGTACAAACACATGTTAAATGGGGTTAAACCCATAACCATGAAACAAAATATTCATTTGCATGCTTTTCCGTCATTCACACCCCACGACCGGTTTCGTGCTGTTTGCACTCATCAGGTAGGGACAGTAAGCATCAGTGATCCGCATGCGCTTGAAAACCGTGGAAGGAATGGTATAAACAAGCCGTTGGCTTAAAATGCACACTGTTTACCATTCTTCCACTGTTTCAAGCGCATGCGGATCCTGATCTTACTGTCCTACCTGATGAGTGCAAACAGCACGAAACCGGTCGTGGGGTGTGAATGACGGAAAAGCATGCAGATGAATATTTTGTTTCATGGTTATGGGTTTAACCCCATTCAACATGTGTTTGGAAACATGCTTTGAACAGGTTGGTCGTACCAGCCTTATCCAA
This sequence comes from Atriophallophorus winterbourni, assembly GCA_013407085.1. Lineage (NCBI taxonomy): Eukaryota > Metazoa > Platyhelminthes > Trematoda > Plagiorchiida > Microphallidae > Atriophallophorus > Atriophallophorus winterbourni. Next base: position 12,402 of record JACCGJ010024785.1, read on the forward strand.
CAGTGGCATAACAAGCGCTCCTTGTTTACCATTCTTCCACTGTTTCAAGCGCATGCGGATCCTGATCTTACTGTCCTACCTGATGAGTGCAAACAGCACGAAACCGGTCGTGGGGTGTGAATGACGGAAAAGCATGCAGATGAATATTTTGTTTCATGGTTATGGGTTTACCCCATTTAACATGTGTTTCGACACATGCTTTGAACAGGTTCGTCGTACGAGCCTTATCCAACATTGGCACACAAGCGCTCCTTGTTTACCATCCTTCCACTGTTTCAAGCGCATGCGGATCCTGATCTTACTGTCCCTACCTGATGAGTGCAAACAGCACGAAACCGGTCGTGGGGTGTGAATGACGGAACAGCATGCAAATGAATATTTTGTTTCATGGTTATGGGTTTAACCCCATTTAACATGTGTTTGGACACATGCTTTGAACAGGTTGGTCGTACCAGCCTTATCCAACAGTGGCATACAAGCGCTCCTTGTTTACCATTCTTCCACTGTTTCAAGCGCATGCGGATCCTGATCTTAATGTCCCTACGGATGAGTGCAAACAGCACGAAACCGGTCGTGGGGTGTGAATGACGGAAAAGCATGCAAATGAATATTTTGTTTCATGGTTATGGGTTTAACCCCATTTAACATGTGTTTGGACACATGCTTTGAACAGGTTGGTCGTACCAGCGTTATCCAACAGTGGCATACAAGCGCTCCTTGTTTACCATTCTTCCACTGTTTCAAGCGCATGCGGATCCTGATCTTACTGTCCCTACCTGATGAGTGCAAACAGCACGAAACCGGTCGTGGGGTGTGAATGACGGAAAAGCAGCAAATGAATATTTTGTTTCATGGCTATGGGTTTAACCCCATTTAACATGTGTTTGGACAGGTGCTTTGAACAGGTTGGTCGTACCAGCCTTATCCAACAGTGGCATACAAGCGCTCCTTGTTTGAAATTCATCAATGTTTGAACCAATCAGAGCTGACATTGCTCAATATTTCAGTCTAAAAACTATGAACGATTAAACCAATCTGAGATCGACAATGTTTAAACCAATCAGACTTGACAATGCTTGTTATCTCAGTCTAAAAACTACAAACCGTTTGAACCAATATAAGATCGACAATGTTGAAACCAATCAGAGCTAAGAATTTTTAATATTTAGGTTCAAAAACTACAAACGTTACGAACTAATCTGAAATGGACGATGTTTGAACTAATCAGAGCTGACAATGCTTCATATTCTATTCCGAAAACTACAAAAGTTTTGAACCAATTTATGATCGACAATGTTCGAACCAAACAGACCTGACAATGCCTAATATTTCAGTCAAAAACCACAAACATTTTAAATCATTTTGAGATCGGCAATATATAAACTAGTGAGAGCTGACTATGCTCGATATTTGAAACCAAAAACTACAAACGTTTGAAATCAATGTGAGATCTACAATGTTCGAACCAATGAAATCTGGCAATGCTCAATATTTCAGGCCAAAAATTACGAACGATTGGAAGCAATCTGAGATCGACAATATTTGAACCAATCAGAGCTGGCAATGCTTGATATTTCAGTCCACAAACTAAAAAACCCTTTGAACAATTCTGAGATCCACAATGCTGGAACCCTCAAAGATCTGACAATGCTCAATCTTTCAGTTCACAAAACCACAAACCGTTAGAACCAATATGAGATTGACAATGGTTAATTCAATCAGAGCTGACAATGCTTATTAATTCAATTCAAACCTACAAACGTTTTAAACCAATCTGAGATCGACAATTTTTAAACCAATCAGAGCTGACGATGCTTGATAATTTAGTTCAAAAATTACAAACGTTCTGAACTGATCTGAAATTGACAATGCTTAAACCAATCAGAGGGCAAAATGCCTAACATTTCAGACCAACAACAAGAAACGTTTTAAACGAATCTGAGTTCGACAATGATTGAACCAATCAGAGGTGACAACGCTTGGTATTTCAGTCGAAAGAATACAAACGTTTTGAACATATTTGAAAAGTACAATGTGTGAATCAATGAGGGATAACAATGTTTGATATTTTAGTACAAAAACTACAAACATTTTGAACTAATCCGATCTGACAATGCTTAATATTTCAGTCGAAAAACTACAAACGTTTTGAACCATTCGAAGATCGACAATGTTTGAACCAATCAGAGCTGACAATGCTTTATATCTCAGTCTAAAAACTACAAACCGCTTTGAACCAATATAAGATCGAAAATGTTCAAACCAATCAGAGCTAAGAATTTTTAATATATAGTTTCAAAAACTACAAACGTTTTGAACTGATCTGAGATGTACAAAGTTTGAACCAATCAGATCTGACAATGCTCAATATTTCAGTCTAAAAATTACCAACGTTTTAAATCAATCTGAGATCGATAATGTTTAGACCAATCACAGCTGACAATGCTTGATATTCCATTTCAAAATTTACAAATGTCTTGGACCAATCTGGGATCGACAATGTTTGGACCAATCTGAGATGACAATGCTTAATATTTCAGTCTAAAAACTACGAAGGTTTCAAGCCAATCTGAGGTCGACAATGTTTGGACCAATCTGAGATGACAATGCTCAATATTTCAATCTGAAAACTATAAACGTTTCAAAGTAATTTGAGATGGACAATGTTTAAACCAATCAGAACTGACAATGCTCTTTATTACAGTCCAAAAACTACGAACGTTTTAAACCAATCTGAGATCGACAATGTTTAAACCAATCAGACCTGGCAATGCTTTATATTTCAGTTCACAAACTACAAACGTTTTGAACCAATTTGAGATCGCAATGTGTAAACCAATCAAAGCTGACAATGATTGATATTTTGATCTAAAACTACAAAATGTTTTCATTAATTTGAGATCGACAATGTTTGAACCAATCAGATCTGACAATGCTTAACATTACAGTCTAAAAACTAAAAACGATTTGACCTAATCTGAGATCGACAATGTGTGAACCAATCAGAGCTGATAATGCTTAATATTCCAGTCCGAAAAAAATACGACCGTTTTGAACCAATCGGAGAGGGGCAATGTTTGAATCAATCAAATATGACAATGCTTGATATTTCAGTCGAAAAACTACAACCGTTTTGAACCAATCAGAGATCGACAATGTTTAAACCATCCAGAGCTGACAATGCTCTATATTTCAATCCAAAAACTACAAAAGTTTAAATCAATCTGAGATCGACAATGTTTGAACCAATCAGAGCTGACATTGCTCAATATTTGAGTCTAAAAACTATTAACGATTGAACCAATCTGAGATCGACAATGTTTAAACTGATCAGACTTGACAATGCTTGATATCTCAGTCTAAAAATTACAAACCGTTTAAACCAATATAAGATCGACAATGTTCAAGCCAATCAGAGCTTAGAATTTTCAATATTTAGGTTCAAAAACTACCAACGTTTTGAACCAATGTGAGATCGATAATATTTAGACCAATCACAGCTTACAATGCTTGATATTCCAGTCCAAAATTTACAAATGTCTTGGTCCAATCTGGGATTGACAAGGTTTATACCAAACTAAGATGACAATGGTTAATATTTCAGTTTAAAAACTACAAAGGTTTCAAGCCAATCTGAGATCGACAATGTTTAAACCAATCAGAGATGACAATGCCTAATATTTCAGTCCGAAACAACAAACGTAATAAACCAATCTGAGATAGACAATGTTCGACCCAATCAGAGCTGACATTTCTTAATATTTCAGTCTGAAAACTATAAACGTTTTAAACTCATCTGGGATGGACAATGTTTAAACCAATCAGAACTGACAATGCTCATTATTACAGTACAAAAACTACGAGCGTTTTAAATCAATCTGAAATCGACAATCTTTAAACCAATCAGACCTGACAATGCTTAATCTCTCAGTCTAAAAACCACGAACATTTTAAATCAATTTGAGATCGGCAATATATGAACCAGTGAGAGCTGACTATGCTCGATATTTTGAATCAGAAAATACAAACGCTTAGAATCAATCTAAGATCTACAATGTTTGAACCAATGAAATCTGGCAATGCTCGATATTTCATTTCAAAAATTACGAACGATTGGAACCAATCTGAGAACGACGATGTTTGGAACAATCAAAGCTGACAATGCTTGATATTTCAGTCCAAAAACTAAAACCGTTTGGAACCAATTTGAGATCGCAACGTGTGAATCAATCAGAGCTGACAATGCTTGATATTTTGATCTGAAACTACAAAATGTTTTCATCAATTGGAGATCGACAATGTTTGAACCAATCAGATCTGACAATGCTTAACATTACATTCTAAAAACTAAAAACGATTTGATCTAATCTGAGATCGACAATGTGTGAACCAATCGGAGCTGACAATGCTTAATATTTCAGTCCAAAAAATACGAACGTCTTGAACCAATCTGAGATAGACGATGTTCGAACCAATCAGAGCTGACATTGCGCAATATTTCAGTCGGAAAACTATAAACATTTCAAACTAATCTGAGATGGACAATGGTTAGGCTAATCATGACTGGCAATGCTCATCATTTCAGTCCAAAACTACGAACGTTTTAAATCAATCTGAGATCGACAATGTTGAAGCCAATCAGACATGACAATGCTTAATCTATCAGTCTAGAAACCACAAACATCTTAAACCAATATGAGATCGGCAATACATGAACAAATCAGAGCTGACTATGCTCGATATTTGAGTCCAGAAACAACAAACGTTTTGAATCAATCTGAGATCGACAATGTTCGGACCAATGAAAGCTGACAACGCTCAATATTTCAGTCCAAACATTACGAACTATTGGAACCAATCTGAGAACGACAAGGTTTGGGCCAATCAGAACTGACAATGCTCGATATTCCAGTCCACAAACTACAAACGTTTTAAACCAATTTGAGATCGACAATGTTTGAACCGATCAAAGCCGACATTGCTTGAAAATTCAGTCAAAAATTACGAACGATTGTAACCAATCTGATAACGACAATGTTCGAACCAAGCAGAGCTGACAATGCTCGATATTTCAGTCCACAAACTAAAAACGTTTTGAACCAATATCAGATCGACAATGTTTGAACCAATCTGGGCTGACAATGCTTGTTATTTTACTCAGAAAATTACAAATGTTTCGAACCAATCTAAGATAGACAATGTTCGAACTAATCAGAGCTGACATTGATTAATATTTCAATCGGAAACCTATAAACGCTTCGAACAAATCTGAGATGGACAATGTTTCAGCCAATCAGACCTGAAAATGCTCATTATTTTAGTCCAAAAACTACGAACGTTTTAAATCAATCTGAGATCGACAATGATCCAACCAATCACACCTGACAATGCTTATTTTCTCAGTCTAAAAACCACAAACATTTTAAACCAATCTGAGATCGAGAATATATAAACCAATCAGAGCTGGCCATGCTCGATATTTGAGTTGAAATACTACAAACGTTTTGAATTAATCTGAGATCGACAATGTTTGAACCAATGAAAGCTGACAACGCTCAATATATCAGTCCAAAAATTACGAACTATTGGAACCAATCTGAGAACGACAAGGTTTGGCCAATCAGAACTGACAATGCTCGATATTCCAGTCCACAAACTACAAACGTTTTAAACCAATTTGAGATCGACAATGTTTGAACCGATCAAAGCCGACATTGCTTGAAAATTCAGTCAAAAATTACGAACGATTGTAACCAATCTGATAACGACAATGTTCGAACCAAGCAGAGCTGACAATGCTCGATATTTCAGTCCACAAACTAAAAACGTTTTGAACCAATATCAGATCGACAATGTTTGAACCAATCTGGGCTGACAATGCTTGTTATTTTACTCAGAAAATTACAAATGTTTCGAACCAATCTAAGATAGACAATGTTCGAACTAATCAGAGCTGACATTGATTAATATTTCAATCGGAAACCTATAAACGCTTCGAACAAATCTGAGATGGACAATGTTTCAGCCAATCAGACCTGAAAATGCTCATTATTTTAGTCCAAAAACTACGAACGTTTTAAATCAATCTGAGATCGACAATGATCCAACCAATCACACCTGACAATGCTTATTTTCTCAGTCTAAAAACCACAAACATTTTAAACCAATCTGAGATCGAGAATATATAAACCAATCAGAGCTGACCATGCTCGATATTTGAGTTGAAATACTACAAACGTTTTGAATTAATCTGAGAACGACAAGGTTTGAACCACTCAGAACTGACAATGCTTGATATTCTAGTCCACAAACTACAAACGTTTTGTACCAATTTGAGATCGACAATGTTCAAACCGATCAAAGCCGACATTGCTCAAAAATTCAGTCCAAAAATTACGAACTATTGTAACCAATCTGATAACGACAAGGTTTAAACCAAGCAGAGCTGACAATGCTTGATATTTCAGTCCACAAACTACAAACGTTTTGAACCAATATCAGATCGACAATTTTTGGACCTATCAGACCTGACAATGCTTATTATTTCAGTCCGAAATCCCTAAACGTAATAAATCAATCTGAGATCGACAATGTTAAAACCAATCAGAGCTTACAATGCCCAATATTTCAGTCTAAAAAGTACAAACGTTTTAAACCCATCTAAGATCGACAAGGATTGTACCAATCAGAGCTGACAATGCTTCATATTTCAGTCCAAAAACTACAATCGTTTTGAACAAATCATAGCTGACAAGGCCTAATATTTCAGTTTGAAAACTACAAACGTTCTGAACTAATCTGAAATCGACAATATTTGAGCCAATCACAGCTGACAATGCTCAATATTTGAGTCCCAAAACTACAAACGTTTTGCACCAATCTGAGATCGACATTTACGAACCAATCAGACCTTACAATGCTAAATATTTCAGTCTAAAAACTACGAACTTTTCGAACCGATCTGCAATCGACAATGTTTGAACCAATCAGAGCTTACAATGCTCAATATTGCAGGTAAACAACTACGAACGTTTTAACCAATCTGAAGTCGACAATGTTGAAACTAATCAAAGCTGACAATGCGTAATATTTCAGTCCAAAAACACTAAACGTTTTGAACCAATCTGAGTTCGATATTGTTTAAACCAATCAGAGCTGACAATGCTTAATATTTCAGTCTGAGAAAAGAACAAACGTTTTGAACCAATGTTTGATCGAGGATCTTTGTACTAATCAAAGCGTTGTCAGCTGTGATTGGTTCAAACAATATCGATTTCTGATTGATTCAAAACTTTTGTGGTTTTCGAACTGAAATAATAGGCCTTGTCAGCTCTGATTGGTTCGAACATTATCGATCTGAGATTGGTTTGAAAGGTTTGTAGTTTGTGGACTAAAATGCTAAGCAATGTCAGCTCTGATTTGTTCAAACATCGTCGATATCAGATTGGTTCAAAACGTTTGTAATTTTTAAGCTGAAATATCAAGCATTGTCACCTCTGATCGGTTCAAACGATGTCGATCTCAGATTGGTTCTAAACGTTTGTATTTTTTAGTCTGAAATGTTGAGCATTGTTAGCTCTGATTGGCTTGAACGTTGTCGATCTCAATTTCATTCGAGTCGTTTGTAGTTTGTGAACTGAAATATTAAGCATTGTCAGCTCTCATTGGTTCAAACTTTATCAATCTCAGATTGGTTACGAATGTTTGTAGTTTTGGACTTAGAGTTTTAGCTCTAATTGGTTCAGACATTGCGATCTCAGATTGGTTCAGAACGTTTGTAGTTTTTGGACTGAAATATCAAGCATTGTCAGCTCTGATTGATTCGAACATTGTAGATCTCAGATTGGTTCAAAACGTTTGTAAATTTTGAACTGAAATATCAGGCAATGTCAGTTCTGATTGGTTCGAACATTGTCAATTTCAAATTGGTTCAACACTCTTGTTGTGTTTGGACTAAAATATTATGCATTGTCAGCTCTGAATGGTTCAAACGTTGTCGATCTCACATTGGTTGAAATTGTTTGTAGTTTTTATACTGAAATATTAGAAAATGTCAGCTCTGATTGGTTCAAACATTGTCGATCTCAGATTGGTTTGAAACATTTGTAGTTTCTGGATGAAAATATCGAGCATTTTCAGCAATGATTGGTTCAAATATGTTCGATCTCCGATTGCTTCGAAACGTTCGTAGTTTTTAGGCAGAAATATGAGGCCTTGTCAGTTGTGATTGGTTCGAACATTGTCGATCTCAGATTGGTTGAAAACGTTTGTACTTTCTGGACTGAAATATCAAGCATTGTCAGCTGTGATTGGTTCGAACATTATTGATCTCAGATTGGTTCAAAACGTTTGTAGTTTTTAAGCTGAAATATACGTCATTGTCAGCTCTGATTGCATCAAACATTGTCAATCTGAGATTGGTTGAAGAGGTTTGTAGTTTGTGGACTAGAATAATAAGCATTCTCAGCTCTGATTGATCAAACACCGTCGATTTCAGATTGGTTTAAAACGTTTGTACTTTTTGGAGTGAAATATCAAGTATTTTCAGCTCTGATTGGTTCAAACATTGTCGATCTCAGATTGGTTCAACACGTTTGTAGTTCTTGGGCTGAATTATTGAGCATTGTCAGCTCAGATAGGTTCAAACGTTGTCGATTAGAGATAGGTTCAAAACGTTTTTAGTTTTTTGACTAAAATATTAAGCATTGTCAGCTCTGATTGGTTCAAAAATTGTCGATCTAGAATGTTTTGAAACGTATGTAGTTTTCGAACTAAAATGTCAGGCATTGTCAGCTCTGATTGGTTCACACATTGTCGATCTCAGATTTGTTCAAATTGTTTGTAGTTTTCGGACTAAAATATTATGCATTGTCAGCTCTGATTGGTTCAAATATGATCAATCTCAGATTGCTCAAGAACGTTTGTAGTTCTCGAATTAAATTATTAGGCGTTGTCAGCTCTGATTAGTTCAAACACTATCGATCTCAGATTGGTTTGAAAGGTTTTTAGTTTTAGAACTGGAATATTAGGCCTTGTCATCTCTGATTGGTTCGAACATTATCGATCTCATATTTGTTTAAAAGGTTTGTAGTTTTGTGGACTCAAATAATAGGCCTCGTCAGCTCTGATTGGTTAAACACCGTCCATTTCAGAATGGTTCGAAACGTTTGTAGATTTTGGACTAAAAATATAAGCATTGTCAGCTCTGATTGGTTCAAACACCGTCGAATTCAGATTGGTTCAAAACGTTTGTAGTTTTTGGACTGGAATATTAGGCCTCGTCAGCTCTGATTGGTTCAAACACCGTCGATTTCAGATTGGTTCAAAACGTTTTTTGTTTCTGGACTGAAATTTATATATTTCCAGCTCTGATGGGTTCAATCATTGTCGATCTCAGATTGGTTCAAATCGTTTGTAGCTTTTGGACTTAAATATTAAGGATTGTCAGCTCTGATTGGTTCGAACATTGTAGATCTCAAAATGTTTGAACACTTATGTTGTTTTTGACCCGAAATGTTGAGCATTGACAGCTCCGAACGGTTCAAACGTTGACGATCTCAATTCGGTTCAAATCGTTTGTAGTTTTTGAGCAGAAATATAAGGCATTGTCAGCTCTGATTGGTACAAACATTGTCGATCTCAGATTGGTTAAAAACGTTTGTTCTTTTTAGACTGAAATATTAAGCCTTGTCAGCTATGATTGGTTCAAACACCGTCGATTCCAGATTGGTTTAAAACGTTTGTAGTTTTCGAACTAAAATATTATGCATTGTCAGCTATGATTGGTTCAAATATGATCGATCTCAAATTGCTTCAGATTTTTTGTTGTTTTCGAACTAAATTATTAGGCGTTGTCATATCTGATTGGTTCAAACATTATCGCCCTCATATTTGTTTAAATGTTTTCTAGTTTCGTGGACTCAAATAATAGGCCTTGTCAGCTCTGATTGGTTAAACACCGTCCATTTCAGAATGGTTCGAAACGTTTGTAGTTTTTTGACTAAAATAATAAGCATTGTCAGCTCTGATTGGTTCAAACACCGTCAATTTCAGATTGGTTCAAAACGTTTGTAGTTTTTGGACTGAAATATTAGGCATTGTCAGCTCCGATTAGTTCAAACACCTTCGATTTCAGATTGGTTCGAAACGTTTTTTGTTTTGGGACTGAAATTTATGTATTTTCAGCTCTGATGGGTTAAATCATTGTCGATCTCAGATTGGTTCAATTCGTTTGTAGCTTTTGGACTTAAATATTAAGCATTGTCAGCACTGATTGGTTCCCATATTGTCGATCTGAAATTGTTACAAAACGTTTGTAGTTTTTAGACTGAAATATTAGGCACGTCAACTCAGATTGGTTCAAACATTGTCGATCTCAGATTGGTCAAAAACGTTTGTAGTTTTCGAACTGAAATATTAGGCAATGTCAGCTCTGATTGGTTCGAGCATTGTCGATCTCAATTTGGTTCGAATCGTGTTTAGTCTTTGGACTGAAATAATGAGCGTTATCAGCTCTGATTGCTTCAAACATTGTCGATCTCAAATCGATTTAAAACCTCTGTAGTTTTTGGACTGAGATATTAGGCCTCGTCAACTCAGATTGGTTCAAACATGGTCGATCTCAGATAAGTTCAAAACGTTTGTAGTTTTTGAATTGAAACATAAGGCGATGTCAGCTGTGATTGATTCGAACTTTGTCGATCTCAAAATGGTTAAACACTTATGTAGTTTTGGAACTGAAATGTTAAGCATTGTCAGATCAGATTGGTTCAAACGTTTTCGATCTCAATTTGGTTCAAATCGTTTGTAGTTTTTGGACTGAAATAATAAGCGTTATCAGCTCTGATTGGTTCAAACATTGTGGATCTCAAATTGATTCGAAACGTTTGTAGTTGTTGGACTGAAATATTAGGCCTCGTCAACTCAGATTGGTACAAACATTGTCGATTTCAGATTAGTTCAAAACATTTGTAGTTTTTGAACTGAAATATTAGGCGATGTCGGCTCTGATTGGTTCGGAACTTGTCGATCTCAAATTGCTTCAAAACTCTTGTTGTGGTGAGATTGAAATATTAGGCATTGTCAGCTCTGATCGGTTTAAACGTTATCGCACACAGATTAGTTCGAAACGTTTGTAAGTTTTGGGCTGAAATAATACTCATTGTCACCTCCGATTGGTTCAAACATTATCGATCTCAGATTGGTTGAAAACCTTTGTAGTTTTTAGACTGAAATATAATGCATTGCGAGCTCTGATTGCTTCAACCATTGTCGATTTCAAAATGGTTGAAAACGTACGTAGATTATGACAGGAAATGTTGAGCATTGTCAGCTCTGATTAGTTTAAACATTGTCGATCTCAAATTGGTTCAAAACGTTTAAAGTTTCCGGACTGAAATAATAAGCATTGTCAGCTTTGAATGGTTCAACGATTGTCGATCTCAGATTGGTTTTAATTGTGTGTACTTTATGAACTGAAATATTAGGCAATGTCATCTCTGATTGGTTCGAACATTGTCGACATCAAAATGGTTGAACACTCATGTAGTTTTTGAACTGGAATGTTGAGCATTGTCAGCTCTGATTGGTTCAAACGTTGTCGATCTCAATTTGGTTCGAATCGTTTGTTGTTTCTGGACTGAATAATAAGCGTTATCAGCTCTGATTGCTTCAAACATTGTCGATCTCCAATTGATTCGAAACCTTTGTAGTTTTTTGACTGAAATATTAGGCCTCGTCAACTCAGATTGGTTCAAACATTGTCGATCTCAGATAAGTTCAAAACGTTTGTAGTTTTCGAACTGAAATATCAGGCGATGTCAGCTCTGATTGGTTTGAACTTTGTCGATCTCAAATTGGTTCAAAACTCTTGTCGTGTTAAGATTTAAATATTAAGCATTGTCAGCTCTGATTGGTTAAAACCTCATCGAACACAGATTAGTTTAAAACGTTCGTGATTTTTGGGCTGAAATATTGAGCATTGTCACCTCTGATTGGTTTCAACGTTGTCGATCTCGGATTAGTTGAAAACCTTTGTAGTTTTTAGACTGAAATATAATGCATTGTGAGCTCTGATTGCTTCAAACATTATCGATCTCAAATTGGTTCACAACGTTTTTAGTTTTTAGACTGAAATATTAAGCATTCCAGCTCTGATTGGTTCAAACATTGTCGATCTCAAATTGTTTCAAAACGTTTGTAGTTTTTTGGACTAAAATAATAAGCATTGTCAGCTCTGGATAATTCAATGATTGTCGATCTCAGATTGGTTTAAATTATGTGTATTTTATGAACTGAAATATAAGCAATGTCAGCTTTGATTGTTTCAAACATTGTCGATCTCAGATTGGTTTAAAACGTTTATAGTTTCTGGCTTAAAATATTAGGCATTGTCAGCTATGATTGGTTCGAAAATATCCGATCTTAGATTGGTTCAGAAAGTTCGTAGATTTTGGACTCAAAAATTAAGTATTTTCAACTCTGATTGGTTCAAACATTGTCGATCTCAGTTTGGTTCAAAACATTTGTAGTTCTTGGGCTGAAATGATGAGCATTGTCAGCTCTGATAGGTTCAACGTTGTTGATTCCAGATAAGAACAAAACGTTTGTAGTTTTTCGACTGAAATATTAAGCATTGTCAGCTCTGATTGGTTCAAAAATTGTCGATCTAAAATGTTTGGGAACTAATGGAGTTTGTGAACCAAAATGTTGCGCATTGTCAGCTCTGATTGGTTCAAACATTGTCGATCTCAGATTGCTTCAAATCGTTTGTAGTTTTTAAACTACAATATTATGCATTGTCAGCTCTGATTGGTTCAAATATGATCGATCTCAGATTGCTTCAGAACTTTTGTAGTTTTCCAACTGGAACATTAGGCCTCGTCAGCTGTGATTGTTTCAAACATAATCGATCTCAGATTGGTTTGAAAGGTTTGTAGTTTTGAAACTGGAATATAAGGCCTCATCATCTCTGATTGGTTCAAACATTGTCGATCTCAGATTGGTTGACAACTTTTGTAGTTTTTGGACTGAAATATTAAGCATTGTCAGCTCTGATTGGTTCAAACATTGTCGATCTCAGATTGGTTCACAACGTTTGTAGTTCTTGGGCTAGAATATTGAGCATTGTCCGCTCTGTTTGGTTTAAAAATGGTCAATCTAGGACGTTTGAAAATGTATGAAGTTTCTCAACTAAAATGTTAGGCATTTTCAACTCTGATTGGTTCAAACATTGTCGATCTCATATTGCTTCAAATCGTTCGTAGTTTTCGGACTAAAATATTATGCATTGTCAGCTCTGATTGGTTCGAACTTTGTTGATCTCAAATTGGTTCAAAACTCTCGTTGTGTTAAGTTTGACATACTAAGCATTTTTAGCTCTGATTGGTTTAAGCCTTATCGAACACAGATTATTTTAAAACATTTGTAGTTTTTTGACTGAAATATCAAGTATTTTCAGCTCTGATTGGTTCAAACGTTGTCGATCTCAGATTGGGTGAAAACCTTTTTAGTTGTTAGCCTGAAATATAATGCATTGTGAGCTCTGATTGCTTCAAACATTGTTGATCTCAAAATGGTTGGAAACGTATGTAGATTTTGAACTGAATTGTTGAGCATTGTCAGCTCTGATTAGTCCAAGCGATGTCGATCTCAATTTGGTTCAAATCGTTCGTAGTTTTTCGACTGAAATATCAGGTATTGTCAGCTCTGATTATTTCACACATTATCGATCTCAAATTGGTTCACAACGTTTTTAGTTTTTAGACTGAAATATTAAGCAATCCAGCTCTGATTGGTTCAAACATTGTCGATCTCAAATTGTTTCAAAACGTTTGTAGTTTTTGGACTAAAATAATAAGCATTGTCAGCTCTGAATAATTCAATGATTGTCGATCTCAGATTGGTTTAAATTGTGTGTATTTTATGAACTGAAATATAAGTAATTTCAGCTTTGATTGTTTCAAACATTGTCGATCTCAGATTGGTTTGAAACGTTTGTAGTTTCTGGCCTAAAATATTAAGCATTGTCAGCTATGATTGGTTCGAAAATATTTGATCTCAGATTGGTTCAGAACGTTCGTAGTTTTTGGACTCAAATATTTAGTATTTTCAGCTCTGATTGGTTCAAACATTGTCGATCTCAGTTTGGTTCAAAACATTTGTAGTTCTCGGGCTGAAATATTGAGCATTGTCAGCTCTGATAGGTTCAACGTTGTCGATTCCATATAAGAACAAAACGTTTGTAGTTTTTCGACTGAAATATTAAGCATTGCCAGCTCTGATTGGTTCAAAAATTGTCGATCTAGAATGTTTGGAAACGTATGGAGTTTGTGAACTAAAATGTTGCGCATTGTCAGCTCTGATTGGTTCAAACATTGTTGATCTCAGATTGCTTCAAATCGTTTGTAGTTTTTGGACTACAATATTATGGATTGTCAGCTCTGATTGGTTCAAATATGATCGATCTCAGATTGCTTCAGAACTTTTGTAGTTTTCTAACTGAAACATTAGGCCTCGTCAGCTGTGATTGGTTCAAACATTATCGATCTCAGATTGGTTTGGAAGGTTTGTAGTTTTAGAACTGGAATACAAGGCCTCATCATCTCTGATTGGTTCAAACATTGTCGATCTCAGATTGGTTGACAACGTTTGTAGTTTTTGGACCGAAATATTTAGCATCATCAGCTCTGAAGGGTTCAAACATTGTCGATCTCAAATTGGGTCACAACGTTTGTAGTTCTTGAGCTGAAATATTGAGCATTGTCTGCTCTGATTGGTTCAAAAATGGTCGATCTAGGAAGTTTGGAAACGTATGAAGTTTCTCAACTAAAATGTTAAGCATTGTCAGCTTTGATTGGTTCACACATTTTCGATCTCATATTGGTTCAAATCGTTTGTATTTTTCGGACTAAAATATTATGCATTGTCAGCTCTGATTGGTTCGAACTTTGTTGATCTCAAATTGGTTCAACACTCTTGTTGTGTTAAGATTGAAATACTAAGCATTATTAGCTCTGATTGGTTTAAGCCTCATCGAACACAGATTAGTTTAAAACGTTTGTAGTTTTTGGACTGAAATATCAAGTATTTTCAGCTCTGATTGGTTCAAACGTTGTCGATCTCAGATTGGGTGAAAACCTTTGTAGTTGTTAGCCTGAAATATAATGCATTGTGAGCTCTGATTGCTTCAAACATTGTTGATCTCAAAATGGTTGAAAACGTGTGTAGATTTTGAACTGAATTGTTGAACATTGTCAGCTCTGATTAGTCCAAACGATGTCGATCTCAATTTGGTTAAAATCGTTCATAGTTTTTGGACTGAAATATTAGGCATTGTCAGCTCTGATTGGTTCAAACATTAACGATCTCAAATTGGTTCACAACGTTTCTAGTTTTTAGACTGAAATATTGAGCAATCCAGCTCTGATTGTTTCAAACATTGTCCATCTCAAATTGGTTCAAAACGTTTGGAGTTTCTGGACTGAAATTATAAGCATTGTCAGCTCTGAATTGTTTAATAATTGTCGATCTCAGATTGGTTTAAATTGTGTGTATTTTATGAACTGAAATTTTAGACAATGTCAGCTTTGATTATTTCAAACATTAACGATCTCAGATTGGTTTGAAACGTTTGTAGTTTCTGGCACAAAATATTAAGCATTGTCAACTATGATTGGTTCGAAAATATTCGATCTCAGATTGCTTCAGAACTTTTATTGTTTTCGAACTGAAATATAAGGCCTTGTCATCTGTGATTTAGTTCAAACATTGTCGATTGCAGATTGCTTGAAAACGTTTGTAGTTTTTAGACTGAAATATAATGCACTTTGAGCTCTGATTGCATCAAACATTGTCGATCTCAGATGGGTAAAAACGTTTGTACTATTTGGACTGAGATATTGAGCATTGTCAGCTCTGATCGGTTCAAACAACGTCGATTTCAAATTGGTTCAAAACGTTTGTAGTTTCTGGACTGAAATAATAAGTATTTTCAGCTCTGATTAATTCAAACATTGTCGATCTCAGATTGGTTCAAAACGTTTGTAGTTCTTGGGCTGAAATACTGAGCATTGTCAGCTCTGATAGGTGCAAACGTTGTCGATTCCAGATAGGTACAAAACGTTTGTAGACATTCGACTGAAATATTAAGCATTGTCAGCTCTGATTGGTTCAGAAATTGTCGATCTAGAATATTTGGAAACGTATGAAGTTTCTGAACCAAAATGGTAAGCATTGTCAGCTCTGATTGGTTCACACATTGTCGATCTCAGATTGGTTCAAATCGTTTGTAGCTCTGATTGGTTCAGATATGATTGATTTCAGATTGCTTCAGAACTTTTGTTGTTTTCGAACTGAAATATTAGGCCTTGTCAGCTGTGATTTAGTTCAAAAATTATCGATCTCAGATTGTTTTGAAAGGTTTGTAGTTTTAGAACTGGAATATTAGGCCTCATCATCTCTGATTGGTTCAAACATTATCGATCTCAGATTTGTTTAAAAGGTTTGTAGTTTGTGGACTTAAATAATGAGCATTGTCGGCTCTGATTGGTTCAAACACCGTCGATTTCAGATTGGTTCAAAACGTTTGTAGTTTTTTGACTAAAATATTAAGTGATTCCAGCTCTGATTGGTTCAAACATTGTCGATCTCAGATTGGTTCGAAAAGTTTGTAGTTCTTGAGCTGAAATATTGAGCATTGTCAGCTCTAAGTGGTTCAAACATTGTCGATCTCAGAGTGGTTCAAAACGTTTGTAGTTTCTAGACTGAAATATTGAGCATTGTCAGCTCTGATTGGTTCCAATATTGTCGATCTCAATTTGGTTCGAATTGTTCGTAGTTTTTGGAGTGAAATAATAAACGTTATCAGCTCTGATTGGTTCAAACATTGTCGATCTCAAATTGATTCAAAACGTTTGTAGTTTTTGAACTGAAATATTAGGCGATGTCAGCTCTGATTGGTTCGAACTATGTCGATCTGAAATTGGTTCGAAACTCTTGTCGTGTTAAGATTGAAATATTAGGCATTGTCAGCTCTGATTAGTTTGAACCTTATCGAACACAGATTAGTTTGAAACGTTCGTATTTTTGGGCTGAAATATTAAGCATTGTCACCTCCGATTGGTTTACACGTTGTTGATCTCAGATTGGTTGAAAACCTTTGTAGTTTTTAGACTGAAATATAATGCATTGCGAGCTCTGATTGCTTCAACCATTGTCGATCTCAAAATTGTTGAAAACGTATGTAGATTATGAACTGAAATGTTGAGCATTGTCAGCTCTGATTAGTTTAAACGTTGTCGATCTCAATTTGGTTGAAATCGTTTGTTATTTTTGGACTGAAATTTCAGACATTGTCAGCTCTGATTGGTTCGAACATTATCGATCTCAAGTTGGTTCAAAACGTTTTTAGTTTTCAGACTGAACTATTAAGCAATCCAGCTCTGATTGGTTCAGACATTGTCGATCTCAAATTGGTTCAAAACGTTTGTAGTTGTTGGACTGAAGTAATAAGCATTGTCAGCTCTGAATGGTTCAATGATTGTCGATCTCAGATTGGTTTTAATTGTGTGTACTTTATGAACTGAAATATTAGGCAATGTCAGCTCTGATTTTTTTGAACATTGTTTATCTCAAAGTGGTTGAACACTCATGTAGTTTTTCAACTGGAATAATGAGCATTAACAGCTCTGATTGATTCAAACGTTGTCGATCTCAATTTGGTTCGAATCGTTTGTAGTTTCTGGACTGAAATAATAAGCGTTATCAGCTCTGATTGCTTCAAACATTGTCGATCTCCAATTGATTCGAAACCTTTGTAGATTTTTGACTGAAATATTAGGCCTCGTCAACTCGGATTGGTTCAAACATTGTCCATCTCAGATAAGTTCAAAACGTTTGTAGTTTTCGAAATGAAATATCAGGCGATGTCAGCTCTGATTGGTTCGAACTTTGTCGATTTCAAATTGGTTCAAACTTCTTTTCGTGTTAAGATTTAAATATAAAGCATTGCCAGCTCTGATTGGTTGAAACCTTATCGAACACAGATTAGTTTAAAACGTTCGTATTTTTGAGCTGAAATATTAAGCATTGTCACCCCTGATTGGTTTCAACGTTGTCGATCTCGGATTGGTTAGAAACCTTTGTAGTTTTTAGACTGAAATATAATGCATTGTGAGCTCTGATTGTCACAAACATTGTCGATCTCAGATTGGTTGACAACGTTTGTAGTTTTTGGACCAAAATATTGAGCATTATCAGCTCTGATTGGTTCAAACATTGTCGATCTCAAATTGGTTCACAACGTTTATAGTTCTTGGGCTGAAATAATGAGCATTGTCTGCTCTGATTGGTCCAAAAATGGTCGATCTAGGAAGTTTGGAAACGTATGAATTTTCTCAACTAAAATGTTAAGCATTGTCAGCTCTGATTGGTTCAAACATTTTCCATCTCATATTGGTTCAAATCGTTTGTATTTTTCGGACTAAAATATTATGCATTGTCAGCTCTGATTGGTTCGAACTTTGTTGATCTTACATCGGTTCAACACTCTTGTTGTGTTAAGATTGAAATACTAAGCATTATTAGCTCTGATTGGTTTAAGCCTCATCGAACACAGATTAGTTCAAAACGTTTGTAGTTTTTGGACTGAAATATCAAGTATTTCCAGCTCTGATTGGTTCAAACGTTGTCGATCTCAGATTGGGTGAAAACCTTTGTAGTTGTTAGCCTGAAATATAATGCATTGTGAGCTCTGATTGCTTCAAACGTTGTTGATCTCAAAATGGTTGGAAACGTATGTAGATTTTGAACTGAATTGTTGAACATTGTCAGCTCTGATTAATCCAAACGATGTCGATCTCAATTTGGTTCAAATCGTTCGTAGTTTTTGGACTGAAATATTAGGCATTGTCAGCTGTGATTGGTTCAAACATTATCGATCTCAAATTGGTTCACAACGTTTCTAGTTTTTAGACTGAAATATTGAGCAATCCAGCTCTGATTGGTTCAAACATTGTCCATCTCAAATTGGTTCAAAACGTTTGGAGTTTCTGGACTGAAATTATAAGCATTGTCAGCTCTGAATTGTTTAATAATTGTCGATCTCAGATTGGTTTAAATTGTGTGTATTTTATGAACTGAAATTTTAGACAATGTCAGCTTTGATTGTTTCAAACATTAACGATCTCAGATTGGTTTGGAACGTTTGTAGTTTGTGGCACAAAATATTAAGCATTGTCAGCTATGATTGGTTCGAAAATATTCGATCTCAGATTGCTTCAGAACTTTTGTTGTTTTCAAACTGAAATATTAGGCCTTGTCAGCTGTGATTTAGTTCAAACATTGTCGATTGCAGATTGCTTGAAAACCTTTGTAGTTTTTAGACTGTAATATAATGCATTGTGAGCTCTGATTGCATCAAACCTTGTCGATCTCAGATGGGTAAAAACGTTTGTACTATTTGGACTGAAATATTGAGCATTGTCAGCTCTGATCGGTTTAAACACCATCGATTTCAAATTGGTTCAAAACGTTTGTAGTTTCTGGACTGAAATATTGAGCATTGTCAGCTCTGATTGGTTCAAACATTGTCGATCTGAGATTGGTTCAAAACGTTTGTAGTTCTTGGGCTGAATTACTGAGCATTGTCAGCTCTGATAGGTGCAAACGTTGTCGATTCCAGATAGGTTCAAAACGTTTGTAGATATTCGACTGAAATATTAAGCATTGTCAGCTCTGAATGGTTCAGAAATTGTCGATCTAGAATATTTGGAAACGTATGAAGTTTCTGAACCAAAATGGTAAGCATTGTCAGCTCTGATTGGTTCACACATTGTCGATCTCAGATTGGTTCAAATCGTTTGTAGCGCTGATTGTTTCAGATATGATTGATTCCCGATCGCTTCAGAACTTTTGTTGTTTTCAAAATGAAATATTAGGCCTTGTCAGCTGTGATTTACTTCAAACATTATCGATCTCAGATTGCTTTGAAAGGTTTGTAGTTTTAGAACTGGAATATTAGGCCTCATCATCTCTGATTGGTTCAAACATTATCGATCTCAGATTTGTTTAAAAGGTTTGTAGTTTGTGGACTAAAATAATGAGCATTGTCAGCTCTGATTGGTTCAAACACCGTCGATTTCAGATTGGTTCAAAACGTTTGTAGTTTTTGGACTGAAATATTAAGTGATTCCAGCTCTGATTGGTTCAAACATTGTCGATCTCAGATTGGTTCGAAAAGTTTGTACTTCTTGAGCTGAAATATTGAGCATTGTCAGCTCAACGTGGTTCAAACATTGTCGATCACAGAGTGGTTAAAAACGTTTGTAGTTTCTAGACTGAAATATTGAGCATTGTCAGCTCTCATTGATTCAAACACTTTCGACCTCAATTTGGTTCAAATCGTTTGTAGCTTTTAGACTTGAATATTAAGCATAGGCACCTCTGATTGGTTCCAATATTGTCGATCTCAAATTGATTCAAAACGTTTGTAGTTTTTGGACTGAAATATTAGGCGATGTCAGCTCTGATTGGTTCGAACTATGTCGATCTCAAATTGGTTCGAATTTCTTGTCGTGTTAAGATTGAAATATTAAGCATTGTCAGCTCTGATTAGTTTGAACCTTATCGAACACAGATTAGTTTGAAACGTTCGTATTTTTGGGCTGAAATATTAAGCATTGTCACCTCCGATTGGTTTACACGTTGTTGATCTCAGATTGGTTGAAAACCTTTGTAGTTTTT